>JABASH010002726.1:0-19035 GCA_019776445.1 Tomocerus maximus | reverse complement strand
GGTTTTGGAGCATAATATATCCTTTATCTATAAATTAAAACTTAGATAATCACTACTTGTTTAGGACTACCCCATTTGTGGTATTTAAGTTTTCTTTTTGTTTCAATAACAGTAAAAACATCAAAATTTGTAGTTTTTATTGAATCTAGTTCCTCTTGCATCCATTCAATATTTTGATCTATACCCTCTTCTGGAATGAAAAAATTAAGTTTCATACGTTCCTTTAAAATCTGGTCTGAAAGATTCGTAACCCTTGCTATTTTACTAGAGACCAAAATTTCATTGTTCTGATGCACTTGAACTCTATTTGGCATAAGCATTCTCATAACTAAGAAACCAGCTGCAATTGTCGTAGCTACCATACTTTTTAAGGGAGCATTACAAAGCGTAGACTCCGGATCGCGGTCACAACTGGAATTTTGAAGATATGTCATAGCTGCTACTCATGCGGACGTTGTCAAAGAAAAGCAAGTAACCCTGAAACAACGACTTGTCTGATGAATATCTTGAGAGAGATAAGCAAGAAAATCTGATGTGATATGGGTCATGTAACCAAAGTTTCGATTTGCTTAATTGACAGCACCGGATATTTCTACAGAAGATTGTGATAGCGATTCTGTCATATGACCAAAGTTTTGACCCATTTTATGGGCATCTTCGGTGAATTGACCAATAGAAGATTTTAAGTCACCACTGGTACTTTTTAAAACACTAACAATTGCATTTTCTGTTTTGGTTGTGTGATCAGCTAATTTCTTTAAATCATTTCTTGCGTCTCTGGCAATTCCGGTGAGTTTAATCGCTCGATACCATGAGACACCCATATCAGAAAAAAACTTGAATGCAGCAATTCCGACTCCAATTGTAGTAACAGCTCCGAGTTCTTTAGCTGTTTGAACCAAATTCCCAGGGATCTCTTTAAAACCATTAATTAATTCGTCAGCATTATCCAATGTTGCATTAGTTTTTGGAAGCGTTATTCTTAGAACGCTCTCCGATGTACTAAAGATTTTATCTGATGCTTTTTGAATTGATGCGCGTGCCCCACCCATTTATACAATCCTTTGTAATTAGATATTTTTTAACGTGAAATATTACAAAAATAGTTTTATTAAAGGAAATAAAAATTTAAATGAGCTATTTATGCAAATAAAATATTTAAAAATTAGATATACATGGTTTTTTGTAAATGGAATATTTTTCTAAAAAACTCGCCATTGTCAGGAAAGAGATAAACTGTGCCTGGAGATGTCTTTCCCGCTGCTAACACTAGCATGGGACATTAGCAAAATTGCAGTAGCTCATATTTTTTGAACACAAGATCTAGAACACTTATCTACCTATTTCCCCTATGGAATTTATACCATTCCAGAAGTATCTACTATTGGTTTAACCAATGAGGGTCACTAAATAGTAATGCTTTATAAAAACTAGATCTTAGAAAGAATGCCTTATAAGCTCTTTCCAGTATAACTATTCCACTCATTGATTATCTTGCTAATATCAAGCATGAAATCCTTATCTTTTCTGAGCTCTTTGCTAGCATATTGAAGCATTTGGATCTCTTTCTTAATAACTTCTAATATGAAAGCCTTGTTGCTATACCTATTAGAAAAATCATAAATACCAATAGTAATATTTCCGACAGCAGGAATTAAAAGAATAAAGCAACGTGAAATGCTTTTTTGTTACAAATGCGTATAATAATGACTATTAACAGCCTGCGACCTGTTCAAGAATAGGTTAGAGATAGGCTTTTGACACCGATCTATTAGATTACTTCCCGTACTAATAATTGAAATGTAGTCGCAAATACTTATCTATCTTTATCAAGAAAATTGCTTTTATTACTCATTTATTTAAAAATGTTAACTATTATTATAACGTCAACAATTTTAAACAAAAAATGACAGTTTACATTTTTTCAAAACCTGAAATCCTAGTCATTTAAAAAAATGTATTTACTTCTTTTTTTTCTTTTGTTAAATTGGAATGCAATATGAATTTTTTGAAACTAGTTCCAGCGCAACTTGTTTTACAAAATGGCATGACCTATCAAGGACATGCGCCAAAGTGGTTTAAAGAAACGGTTTTTGGCGAAATTGTCTTTACAACGGGAATGACAGGGTACGTTGAATCGCTAACAGATCCTTCTTATGCAGGACAAATCTTAAGCTTTACTTTTCCTTTGATTGGCAATTATGGGGTACCAGATTCCTCCTTGTGGGAATCTTTGAAAATTCACGCTAAAGGCGTTATTATTAATCAAATTTGTCCCTTTTACAGTCATTATCAAGCAAAGACCTCACTAGCTCAATGGCTACATAGGCAAAAAATTCCCTTTCTCTCTGGAGTAGATACTCGTGCTTTGACAAAGAGCATTCGAACAGAAGGCAGCATGCTTGGAGCAATTACACAAAAAAATAAAAAAACGGTAAGTTTTGTCCATCCTTCCTCTTCTCTTGTCAAAGAGGTAAGTTGTTCTACCTTAAAAAAATATGGAAAAGGGGAAAAAACCATTATTCTAGTTGATTGTGGTATGAAGCAAAGCATCTTGCGTTGTTTACTTCATTTTCCCA
The DNA here is from genome assembly GCA_019776445.1 of Tomocerus maximus. Classification (NCBI taxonomy): domain Eukaryota; kingdom Metazoa; phylum Arthropoda; class Collembola; order Entomobryomorpha; family Tomoceridae; genus Tomocerus; species Tomocerus maximus. The sequence goes on along the minus strand of JABASH010002726.1, from coordinate 16,456 downwards.
TTCAAATTAAACAAGTTCCCTTTGACTACAATTATTTAGACCAAGAGTATGATGGGATTCTTTTATCTAATGGACCAGGAGACCCTCTTAACTGCAAACAAACAGTAGATATTTTAAAAAAAGCCTTAAACAAAAAAAAACCGATTTTTGGTATTTGTTTAGGAGCTCAAATCTTGGCATTAGCAGCTCAAGCTAAAACCTATAAGCTACCCTATGGACACCGAGGACAAAATCAACCTTGTGAATGTATAGAATCGGGACGCTTTTTTCTTACATCGCAAAATCATGGTTTTGCCATTGAGGAAAACAGTCTGCCTAAAAATTGGAAAGTTACCTTTCGTAATGTAAATGATGGCTCTATCGAAGGAATCCGGCATCAAGAGCTCCCTTTTTTTGCTGTACAATTTCATCCTGAAGCATCGCCTGGTCCCACTGATATGATGGGGTTATTCGCAACCTTTTATAACATGTTATAGAGAATGAAAGATTATAAGCGTTTTCAAGGAAAGTCTGTACTAATTCTAGGTTCTGGTGGTTTAAAGATCGGCCAAGCTGGCGAGTTTGATTACTCGGGAACTCAAGCTATTAAAGCGTTAAAAGAAGAAAAAATCCACACAATTTTGATCAATCCTAATGTTGCAACAGTGCAAACAGATCCTTACACAGCAGATGAAACCTACTTGCTTCCACTTGATGTAGGAATTGTCTCTCAAATTATTGCTAAAACAAAACCTAGTGGAGTCTTACTAAGTTTTGGAGGACAAACAGCTCTTAATTTAGGCCTTCAGCTTGCCAGCAAAAATATTTTCCAAAAATATGGGGTAGAAATACTTGGTACAAATATTTCTTCTATTCGGCTAACAGAAGATCGACATCTTTTTAAAAAAAAACTCGAAAGTATCGGCATTTGTACTCCTAAAAGTAGAGCAGTCAAATCTATTGCTCAAGCATTAAAAGCAGCAGAAGAAATCGGTTATCCCGTTATGTTACGCCTAGGCTTTTCTTTAGGAGGACTAGGATCGGGAAAAATTACTAACTCTAAAGAGCTACATGCAAAAGCGCAGGAAGCTCTAAATGCTTGTTCCCAGATTCTAATCGAAGAGTATTTATTCGGATTTAAAGAACTCGAGTATGAAATTGTACGTGATCAATATGGGAACGCACTAACAATTTGCAATATGGAAAATTTGGATCCGATGGGGATTCATACAGGAGAGAGCATTGTCGTTGCGCCTTCACAAACACTCAATAATCAAGAATACCACCTACTGCGTTCCATTGCTCTAAAAGCAGCAGAAGCTTTTGAAATTGTAGGCGAATGTAATATACAATATGCCTTAAATCCCAAAGACGGCAACTATAGAGTCATTGAAATGAATGCTAGACTTTCTCGCTCATCTGCTTTAGCCTCAAAAGCTACTGGGTACCCTCTTGCTTTTGTTGCAGCAAAGCTTAGCTTAGGTTTCTCTCTTGCCCAAATTCGTAATAGCGTGACAAAAAAAACAACAGCTTTTTTTGAACCCTCCTTAGATTACGTTGTTGTCAAAATTCCAAGATGGGACACCCACAAACTACGCTCAGCAGAGCGCAGGATTGGCACTGAAATGAAGAGTGTAGGCGAAGTAATGGCAATGGGTAGAAGTTTTCCTGAAGCTCTGCAAAAAGCGATTCGCATGTTAAACATTGGAGCTGATGGATTAACCAGTTATCCTTATCCTATTGAAAATCTACTGCAAGAAATTCAAGAAGCAACCGATAGAAGATTATTTGCTCTAGCTCTTTTTTTTGAAAAAGGGGGGACCCTTAAACAGGCACAAGCACTGTGTCAAATCGATCCTTGGTTTTTATTGCATATCCAATCTATTACACAGTTTGCTTCTCTCTTAAAAAAACAACCTCTAACTAAAGACTTATTACGAAAAGCTAAACAATATGGATTTTCCGATCAAACCATTGGAAAAATAAAAAATATCTCTCAAGAAAAAGTACGAAAACTACGTCATCGTTATCAAATTTTACCTATGATTAAACAGATCGATACATTAGCTGGAGAGTTCGATGCCAAAACCAATTATCTTTTTTTAAGCTATCATGGCATATGCCACGATATTCAACCCTTCAACTCTCTTCCCATAATTGTACTCGGTTCTGGCCCTTATTCGATTGGCTCATCTGTTGAATTTGATTGGTGTGCTGTGAATATGTGTAGAGAACTTCGCTCTTTAAAAGAGAAAACAGTTATTATTAACTGCAATCCAGAAACCGTATCCACAGATTATGATGAATCAGATCGCCTGTATTTTGAAGAGCTTACCTTTGAAAGAGTTCGAGATATTGCAGACTTTGAAAATCCAAAAGGAATCGTTATATCTGTAGGAGGACAAATCGCAAATAATTTAAGTGTAGCTCTTAATAAACACGGTTATCCTCTTTTAGGAACAAAAGCTTGGCAAATTGATCGCGCAGAAAACCGTCATAAATTCTCTAGTTTATTGCATAAATTAAAAATTGATCAACCAATATGGGCTACAGCTATTTCACTTCCCCAAGCAAAATCCTTTGCGAGCCAGGTGGGTTACCCTGTTCTCATTAGACCCTCTTACGTGCTTTCAGGATCAGCTATGAATATTGTCTTTTCTGAAGATGATCTAGCTTGTTTTCTTATGGAAGCGACAAAAATCTCTCCTGATTATCCCGTTGTCTTATCCAAATTTATTACAGAAGCCAAAGAACTAGAGGTTGACGGAGTAGCCAAAGAAGGCATGGTTGTCATCGAAGCTATTTCTGAACATATTGAAAACGCAGGCGTGCATTCAGGAGATGCTACAGTAGTTTTACCTCCTCAAAATTTAGATCTAGAAACCATTCGACGCACAAAACTCATTACAAGGCAAATTGTCAAAGCACTCGAAATCACCGGTCCTTTTAATATTCAATTTGTCGTTAAAGGTAGTGCTATTCAAGTGATTGAATGCAATCTGAGAGCTTCTCGTTCCTTTCCTTTTGTCAGTAAAGTAACACGCCATAATTTTATTGAAATTGCAACTAAAGCACTTTTAGATCAACCGATCTCAGGTGTTTTTAAAACTCTCGAATTTGATTATGTAGGCGTTAAAACCCCTCAATTTTCCTATCAACGCTTAAAAGGAGCAAGCCCTGTTGCTCATGTTGAAATGGCTTCCACTGGGGAGGTAGCTTGTTTAGGCAGAGATCTACAAGAGGCATTTTTTCTTTCTTGGATGGCTACACAGACAAGAGTTAAAGGAAAAAAAATCTTATTTAGTATTGGCGGTGATAAAAAAAGCACACTATTGGAATTGATTAAAGCACTTGCAAACTGTGGTTGGAAAGTTTTTGCTACTCAGGGAACTCATGACTTCCTCAAAAACCATCAAGTAGAATCTCACTGCATCTATAAAAACAGTCAAAAAAAGCAGCCTTATCTATCTAGCTTCATAAAAAAGGGATATTTTGATTTAATTATAAATATCCCTAAAGGCACAGGAGCTAATCCTACAACAGATGGGTTTCATATTAGACGTTTAAGTATTGATCATCATGTTCCACTGATTACCAATCTACAAAACGCGCAAGTCTTTTTAAGCTGTCTAGTAGAGCTTAATTTGAAATCCTTGCTCATTCTTCCATGGCAACGCTTTGCTACAATTTCCGAAAAAGATCTCGCAAATAGAAGGATTACCAAGTGAAAAAAACAGTTAAGTCTTTTAAAAATTTTCTATTGAAAATATTTGTAAAGATTTTGCGCTACTTTATCAAACAAAATGCTATACAAGAGAGATTTTTAGTCGTTTCTACTACTGGATTAGGAGATACCTTATGGGGAACTCCTTCGATTCGCTCTCTTAGAGAACATTATCCCAAAGGGTACATTGCAGTTCTAACAAGTCATATTGGAAAAGAATTACTGGAAAACAATCCTTATATCAACGATCTATTCTTACTAAAAAAGCCCATAATTACCTCCCTTATCTCTCTTTATTCAAAGCTAAAGAAGAAAAAAATTTCCTATATTTTGTTCTTTCACTCCTCTCAAAGAATAGTTTTGCCTTTTGCATACTTACTAGGAGCTAAAAAAATTATTGGCACAGAAGGATCCAACAAAGGACTTGATTCTTTAATCACTCATCTCCTTCCTAAGAAACCACAACATGAAATCGTAAGACGCTTAGAAATCATTGCAGCACTAACGGGTAAAAAACCTATTCATCATCAAATAGAAGTTGCTTTAAGCAAACAAGACAAAAAAAATGCAATCCCTCTAATGGGTCATTTACAAGATCATTTGCGTCCTTGCATCTTATTTCATCCAGGATCTAAAGATTTTTTTAAGCGTTGGCCTTCTTCTCACTTTATTGCTTTAGGCAACCTATTAAGCACACAACATAAATGCCACATATTTATTACAGGTAATCAATTGGAAAAAGAACTAGTTCTACAAATTGCTGCTAATATTCCTAATAGTACCTCTTTAATAGATTTGCCTTTAAAAACATTTGCTGCTTTGATTCAGAACATGGACATAATGGTTTGTAATGATACAGGTCCAATGCACATGGCTTTTGCTATAAAAACACCTACCATTGCCATTTTTTGTCCTACAAATCCTCATTTGTGCGGTCCTTATGCTGTAAAAGACTATACGGTAATTGCCAAGAAAAAAACATGTTCTCCTTGTTTGCAAAAAAAATGCACAAATCCTTTTTGCATGTTACAAATAGGAATACAAGAAGTCTATGAAGCTGTTCTACATCAACTTTGTAAATCCGAAAAATTCGCTTTAAAATCTTTAAGGTAGCTTTCATGAATCATGCATTCAAAAATAGAAGTGTTATCTCCATTGAAAATTTTTCCAGTGATGAGATCCTCTATCTTTTAGAGCAAGCGCACATCATGAAAAATTCCATCTTTCCACCTTTACTAAAAACTTCTATTCTCGCTACCTGCTTTTACGAACCCTCTACTAGAACCCGTCTCTCTTTTGAAACGGCCATGCTTAAATTAGGAGGTCGGGTAATTGGTTTTTCTGACGAGAAAAATACTGCTGCACAGAAAGGAGAATCCTTTGAAGATACGATAAGAATTATAGGGTCTTTTGCAGATGTCATTATATTGCGACATCCTTCTAAAGAATCTATACACCTAGCTCATAAAAGCACTAAAACGCCGGTTATTAATGCAGGCAATGGCGCAGAAGAGCATCCTACGCAAACATTAACAGACCTGTTTACCATGCAAGAAACACAAAAAGGCCTTCAAGGATTATCTATTGCCTTTGTAGGAGATCTTAAATATGGGCGTACAGTGCACTCTCTTTGTCTTGCATGCGCTTTATTTGATATGCGTCTGTTTTTTTGTGCTCCAGATGGTCTGTCTCTTCCTCAAGAGACACTTGCCTATTTAACAAGAAAAAAAATACAATTTTCCTTTCATCAAAACTTAGAAGAGATCATTCCCTGTTTAGATATCCTGTATATAACACGTCTACAGACACATAAATTGACAGGCGCTGACCCAACCTTCTTTAATCTTTACCCTTTAAAACTAGATCATTTAGTACATGCACCTTCTCATTTAAAAATACTACATCCACTTCCAAGAAATCATGAAATCGATCCCTTAATTGATCGCACCCCATTTGCACACTATTTTCAACAAGCAGAAAATGGTATATACACTCGCATGGGGTTATTGCATACTATTTTACAAGGGTCCTTAAAATATGATTACGTTTAAGCAAGTCTCTACCGTCGATGGGAAAAGACTTGATTGGCAAATCCCTTCTTTAAAAGAGATGAACTTTGATAGCCATCATCTTACACTACTGCCTGCTTTAATCGACCCACATGCCCATTTTCGTACTCCTGGATTAGAATATAAAGAAGATTGGAAAACTGGAGCTAAAGCTGCTTTGCAAGGAGGGATTACCACTGTATTTGACATGCCTAATACTCTGCCTATTACAAATACACTAGAGAGAGTTTTAGAAAAAAAACAACTTATACAAAAACAGCTAAAACAGGCAGAAATTTCCTTACATTTTAACTTATACCTAGGTGTAGATAAAAACCACTTTTCTGAAATTGCACGTTGTCGTAATGAAGTTATCGGTCTGAAAATCTTTATGGGATCCTCAACAGGAGGTTTATTATTAGATGATGATCTATCACTAGAAACAGCTTTTAAGCTTGCTGCAGAAAACGATCTATTAGTTGCTGTGCATGCAGAAGATCAAGATTTAATTCTTAAGAGGAAAGCTCGATTTTCTACCTATAAAGAACCTAAAATTCATTCTAAAATTCGTAATGAGCAAGTAGCTTATCTAGCAACTAGCAAAGCTATTGACTTAGCTCGTAAATATCACACACGCTTATATCTTTTACATGTGAGCACAAGCCAAGAAATAGCATTGATTCGGCAAGCTAAAGAAGAAGGCCTTTGCGTGTATTGTGAAGTAACTCCTCATCATTTATTTCTTTCGATAAAAGAATATGATTCATTGGGAACTAAAGCTCAAGTAAATCCTCCTTTAAGGCAAAAAACGCACTCTAATGCACTATGGCAAGCGATTAGAGAAAAAGTGGTGGACACCATTGGATCAGATCATGCCCCCCATACTCTGGAAGAAAAATCTGTAAATTACCCTAAAGCTTTATCAGGGATGCCTGGTATAGAAACTACTCTTCCTTTACTTCTCAACGCCTGTAATCAGGGTAAAATCCAATTATCCGATATTGAACAACTCATGCATAAGAAAATCTTAGAAATTTTTCGACTGCCTCCTTGTCCAGACATTGTTCTCATTGATATGCAAAAAACACAAGTTATAGAGGCCTCTTTATTGCAGACAAAATGTAGTTGGAGCCCCTATGCAGGTCTTACTCTAAAAGGTTGGCCCGTTATGACTGTTTTAGGAGATAACCTCTATGCCTGTCACTAAATTACCTACTTGGTATCCAGACCACTTTCCCATTTACGATATAAAGAGAAATTACTTGGAAAATGCAAAAGAAGGACCTTTCTTTGATGGAGTGATTCCCAAAAGAACCTTCCCTTCTAAAGAAGAGATGTCCCATTTTTTGGGATTTCCAGTAGCCTCTTGTGTTGGTGTAGCAGCTGGACCTTTATTAAACTCCAAATGGATTTCACTGGCAACCAAATTGGGATACGATATTCCTGTATATAAAACCATTCGTAGTAAAGAATATGCAGCTCATCCTATGCCAAATATTATTTATGTCGATACAAATGGACCTATACATGCAAATGATTCTAAATATAGTGTTACAAAAATCTCTGTTCCACCTAAGCAGATAGAAGATCTAGCAATTACCAATTCTTTTGGCATGCCTTCTAGATCCCCTGCTTTCTTATTAGAGGATATCCCTCGTGCCAATACTTATTTACAAGAAGGGCAAGTTATGGTTGTTTCCATAGTGGGTTCTTTTCAAAAAGAACGTTCTTTTATAGAAGATTTTGTAGCTGTTGCCACCTTAGCTAAAGCAGCAGGAGCTAAGATTATCGAAGCAAATTTCTCTTGCCCTAATGTAAAGACAAAAGAAGGAGCTGTCTATATGTCTCCTTCTGCTGTTGCAGAAATTGGAAGAGCGCTTGTTAAAGCTGTTCATCCCACCCCTTTAATCATCAAAGTAGGTGTTTTTCCTTCTAAACAACTATTGCAAGAAGTGCTAATCACAGCTGCTCAAAATGGAATCCAAGCCATTTCTGGGATTAACTCAGTTAGTTCCAAGGTTGTTGATTCAGCAGGAAACGCTCCTTTGGGTTCTGATAGACCAACAAGTGGTATTTGCGGAGGACCTATTCTTTCCACCGCAGTGCGATTTATTACACAAGCTCATGAAATCATTCAAAAAGAAAAACTCGATCTTGCCTTGATCGGAGTAGGGGGTATTTCCTTACCAGAGCATTTTTCTGTTTTTTTTAAAGCAAAAGCTAATGTCGCAATGACCGCAACAGGTATGATGTGGGACCCTTATTTAGCAACAAAATATCATACAAAAGAGTAGAGATGACCCAATCACAAAATAAAAAAGTGATCCTTGATCTTTTTAGCATAGGATCCATTCAATTTGGCTCTTTTGTTTTGAAAAGTGGTATTATATCTCCGGTTTATATCGATTTAAGAAGGATTATTTCTTTTCCAAAACTTGTAAAAGAAATCCGCGATGCCCTTTGGCAACTTACATCTGATTTAGAATTTAGTTTGATTTGTGGAATCCCTTATACTGCTCTTCCTCTTGCTACAGCCATCTCTTTAGAATATCATGTTCCCATGCTGATGCGTCGCAAGGAAATCAAACAATATGGAACAAAATCTAGTATTGAGGGCATATTTAACAAAGGACAATTTTGTCTAGTTATTGAAGATGTGATTACCACAGGTCAAAGTATTCTTGAAACAGTTTCTCCCTTGCAAAATCTAGGAATCGTTGTCAAAGATATTTGTGTTGTGCTTAACCGTGAGCAATCAGGTGTAAAAGCTCTGCAAAAAAATGGGCTTTCTGTCCACAGTTTAATCAGCATTTATGAAGTCTTGGAAGTATTATACGAAGAGAAAAAAATCGAAAAAAATATCGTTCAAAATGTTACTTATTTCTTAAAAAGTCTATGATAAGAAAATATAGTTACGAACAAAGAGTAGCATTTTGCCCTAACCCTGTTGCAAAAAAACTGCTTAACATCTGCAAAGAAAAGCAAAGTAACCTCTGTGTTGCAGCCGATTTTACCTCATCTGAGGCCTTAATTGCTTTTGCAGAATTAGTAGGGTCTGAGATTTGCATGCTAAAAACACACATAGATATTCTCAATGATTTTCACCCAAATACTATAAAAAGACTTCAAGAGCTTAGTGATAAAGAGAATTTTATGATTTTTGAAGATCGTAAATTTGCCGATATTGGAAATACAGTTCAATTACAATATCAAGGGGGGCCTTTTAAAATAGTAGAATGGGCTGATCTGATCAATGCCCATAGTGTTGTGGGTCCTGGTATCATCTCAGCTCTTAAACACATAGGCCTTAGCTCTAACAGAGCACTACTTCTATTAGCAGAAATGAGCTCTTCTGGAACCCTTGCTAAGGAGGAATATACAGAAGCTACGATAAAAATGGCTGAGCAGCATGAGGACTTTGTGATTGGTTTCATTTGCTTAAAAAAAATTTCTAACAATCCAAAATGGATCTACTTTACACCTGGCATTCAATTCGCTAACGATAAAGATAGCTTAGGACAAACATACCAAACCCCAGACTTAGCTATCAAAGCGGGCAGTGATATAATCATTGTAGGCCGAGGAATTTATCAAGCAGAAAACCCAAAACAAGCGGCAAACGAATATCGCAAAGCAGGATGGTCCTCTTATGTCTTCAGCCTATCTTCCTAAGATTTTTATTATTATTGTAAATTGGAATGGAAAGCAAGATACTTTAACTTGCCTAAATTCTCTACAGTTATTGGACTATTCTAACTATCAAATAGTCATTGTTGATAATGGATCAAATGATGATTCTATTTCTGCTATAAAACTTCAATTTCCCCATCATCTACTATTAGAAAATCATACTAACTTAGGATTCACAGGTGGTAATAATGTAGGAATTCAATACGCTTTAGACCACAAAGCTGATTTTATTTTGCTACTCAACAATGATACCAAAGTTTCTCCTGATTTATTAAAGCACTTTATACTAGGGTTTCAACAATTTCCTAAGGCGGGAATTCTTGGCGCTAAAATTTATCTTATGCAAAATGAGGGGAAATTAGATCACTTTGGAGGAACTTGGAATCCAAAAAAAGGCATCTTTGATTTAATTGGATTGCATGCATTAGATGAGAACTGGAATGAAGCCTTCTGTATCGACTATGTTTGCGGAGCTGCTATGATGATCAAAAAAGAAGTTTTTGAGCAAATAGGACTATTGGAATCTCGCTTCTTTTTGATTTGGGAGGAATCTGATTTTTGCATGCATGCAAAACGTAAAGGGTTTCAAATTATCAGTTATCCTTCTGCAAAAATTTGGCATAAAGTTTCTGCTTCATTTAAAGGTAAAACACATAATACCTATTTTTGGTGGCGTAACCGCTTTCTTTGGATCGAACGCAACTGCGCTTTTAATCAGCTTTTAAGCATCTATATACGAGTGTTAATCCCTGAGATCCTTCAATTATTAAAAATCTACTTACTCAAATCCATACAGTTTATTTGTTTTAAACATTTTTATACTAAACCTGAACAAGAAAAAAAAAGAATTAAGCTGCTGACTTATAAAGCAGCTCTAAAAGGTATAAAAGACTATCTCTTACGTCGCTTTGGACCCGGGCCTGATTGGATTAATCATTGCTACTAAAATAGAGTTCTAATTTGACGAAGCTACGATAAACTGCTATAAGTTAAGAAATGGGATATCTTGTCACAATAAGCATGACAGCCTTGGCAATTTTCAATTTTTACAACTATTGATTTATGACTATTAACAAAATTTTAAAATACCTCTTCATTTTTCTTCTTTTCACTTTTGTAAGCTGTGATCGTAATATGGTCATCATAAATGACGTTGATGAAAGAGAGGCAAATGAAATCATCGTCTTTCTAGCAAGTAGAGGGATCACTTCGGAGAAAATGCAAGCTGTAAGTACAGGAGCTGGTGCAACAGGAAATGAGGCTGTAAAATGGAGCATCATGGTTGATGGAGTTCATTCTACAAAAGCTATGGCTATTTTAAATCAAAACGGATTGCCCCGTAAAAAAGGAATGAGCTTATTGGACCTTTTTGCAAAAGCGGGTTTGATGTCTTCAGAAAAAGAAGAAACCATTCGTTATCAAGCCGGGCTTGCTGAGCAGATCGCTAATATGATTCGTAAGATCGACGGTGTATTAGATGCAGATGTGCAAATTTCTTTTCCCTCTAGTGAAACTTCTTCTATGACTTATGGATCACAACAAGAAAAATTGAAAAAAATTACAGCGGCGGTTTATGTAAAACACCAAGGAATATTCGATGATCCTAATGCCCACCTCTCTTCTAAAATTAAACGCCTTGTATCTGGTAGCGTAACAGGTCTTGATCTCAATGACGTTACCGTCATTTCAGATCGTGCGCGCTTTATCGATGTCTCATTAACTCCTGCAAGCGAGTCTTTAGAAGGGTCTGGAAATGAATATGTGAGCATTTGGTCGATTATATTAAATAAACAATCAGCTTCTCGTTTCCGTGTTGTTTTCTTTCTTTTGATGCTTTGCTTATTTATATCTGCTTTGCTTATCGGTTGGATGATTTGGAAGTTCTATCCTCTCCTTAAAGAAAAAGGAAATTGGAAAAATCTGCTTAAAATTGCCCCCTTTAAAGAGAGAGAAGGAAAAATAGAACCGCCTGAGAGTGAAAAGTAGACCATGGATAAAGTAGCTTTTTGCACATTACGCTCTCTTATTATGTCTTCCCCACAAAAAAAGGATCTTCTTGCTTGCTTATCAGAAGAGATGCAAACTGAAATACAAACATCTCATAGAGAAAATATAGAGATAATAGATACAGAATTCTCTATACATGAACAGCTTGACGCTATACATTTTTCCTGGTTTGTACCACATCTGCGTTCTCTTACAGAAAAAGATGCTAAACTTTTTATTTCTTGTTTACCATCTGAACAAATACAAGGACTAAAAGAAGCGTTAATGCTCTCCCAAACTTTTCCAAAGCCCACAGCTTTAGCCAAAAAATACTTAACTCAAGAATTATTTAAAAATATTGCTCCTGAAAACTTAATCCCCCCTTGTTTTTTACCACAGCATCCTTTACTAGCTCTACTTGATTTAAATACTACACAATTAAATACCCTCATTGAACTATTAGCAATGCACGATTTAGCAGTAGAAATTCCTCAGATTATCTCTACGCAAAAATTAAAATTGATTGATAGTGCTCTTACTAAAAAACAGACTATCTATTTAAAAAAACTTTTGATTCAAAAAGAACCTGTTATCTTTAAAAAAATAGGACTATCTGAATGGAATGCAGATTTAGAGGTATTAAAAAATGCATTAATGCAAAGAGGAATGAATCGATTAGCTAAAGCTATTTATCCTATTCATACGAGCTTTACTTGGTATATAAGCCATCATCTAGAAATGGAAAAGGGTAAATTGTTAATCAAGCTATCTACCGCTACAACTGCTCCACAAGCAGCTGATCTGCTCAAAAATCAAATCCTTTCACTCATGAAAACACTTAACTATCAAAGCTAACTTATGAAATTTCTCACATTCATTCAACAAAGTGAAATACACCCAACTACAGCAGAAAAAGTGATCCCTGCTAAAGATTTTAGTGTTTTATTAGAAACAAAATTGCTAGTTGAACATGCACAAGAAGATATTGTTCTTTATAAACAAAAGGTAGAGAAAGAGTGTAAAAAACTACGCGCCCAAGCAAAACAACAAGGCTTTGATGAAGGCCTCGAGCAATTCAGTACCTATATTACAGATTTAGAAAAAAAAGTGCTTTTTTGGTATTCAGAACTGCAAAAAAAAGTACTCCCCCTTGCTCTACAAGCAGCTAAAAAAATCGTTAGTCAACAACTCTCTTTAGATCCTGAAACTATTGTGCGAATCGTCTCTGAGACGCTTAAAAGTGTGAAGCAAAGTCCTGATATTAGCATCTATGTCAACAAATTAGACAAAGAGATTCTAGAAAAGAATAAATCCAACCTTAAGAAAACCCTTGAACAAGTAAAAACTTTTACGATTCAAGAAAGAGATGATATTGAACAAGGAGGCTGTGTTATTGAAACAGATAGCGGAATTATCAATGCCAAAATAGATAAACTTTGGGAATCTCTAGAACACGCTTTTCAGAAATACATGTAATTTCAAAGTATAAACTTAAAGCTCTTTTTCTCTTAGAAAAAATCTAAGAATATACTAAATTCGGTAAAAAAATGGTATTGACATGCATAAACGCCTTCTGATTTTTTCTTTTGTATTGCTAGCTTGTCTTTTTTTAGGAGACTGTTTATACGCACAGGAAGTAATTCTCTCTTCACCTTCTATTGAACAACTAGCACCAACGCCTACCATTTTAGAAGAGTTAACAGCAATCACGGCTTTTGCGCTTTTGCCTTTTGCCATTATGCTCTTAACCTCTTACATTAAAATTGTGATTGTGTTGTCTCTTTTACGCAATGCTTTAGGTATTCAGCAATCTCCACCAAATCAAGTCATAAGCGGTATTGCTCTTTTAATGACGATTTATGTGATGTTTCCCACCGCGGTAGCCATGTATAAAGCAGGGGAAAATCAGATTAAAGATAGAGCTCCTACAAATTTATTTTCCGCTGAAAGTGCTCAATACATGGTAGATGTAATCAATGTTACAAAAGAACCTATGCGTGATTTTTTACAGAGAAACACGACTGCTAAACACATGGGTGGCTTTTATCAACTCGCTCAGCGCTCTATACCAGAAGAGTTTCGCGGTGGGTTAAAACCCAATGATTTTATCATTTTGATTCCCGCTTTTATCACCTCACAGCTCAAAGCTGCATTTGAAATTGGTGTCCTAATCTACTTACCCTTCTTTGTAGTGGATCTAGTAACCTCTAATATTTTGCTCGCTATGGGTATGATGATGTTATCTCCTTTAACAATTGCGCTTCCTTTAAAATTACTATTAATCGTAATGGTAGATGGATGGACATTGATCATTCAGGGACTAGTCTTATCATTTCGCTAATTTAAGGAAAAAACTATGTATAACACAGAAATCTATCAGCTTTCTTATCAAGCTCTGTTATTGATTCTTCTTTTATCTGGACCTCCTATCTTGATCAGCACTCTACTCGGATTAACCGTTGCTGTTTTTCAAGCCGCTACACAAATCCAAGAGCAAACACTCTCTTTCATGGTCAAACTATTTGCGGTGATTTTTACCTTGCTCATTGTTGGAGGCTGGTTAAGCGCACAAATTTTACAGTTCACTAACAACATTTTCATCAATTTTCCTAAATGGGCCTCCTAAGGATTTACATCAAATCACCTACACTTAACTTTTTTGTTGACCAAATTATTTATAAAAATTAAATTAAAAATTATATAGTGTTGTTGTATCAAAATTAGAGGTTCTACATGCAATTAAATGTAAAAAAATTATGGCCCGCAGTTGTTACTTTCCTATTCATAAGTTCTGCTCATGCAGACTCTCTGAATTCATCTGCATCTGATCTAGAAGATTGTCTTCCTTGTCTTACGCCTAATCAAGAAAATTGTCTTCCTCATTTTGAACAAAACTTGACTAAACCTGATTTAGAAAATCGTCTTAATTCTATTGAAAAAAAATTAGAAAACTGCCTTAAAACCTTTGAACAAACACAAGATGTAAGCAGAATGATCAATCCTCCTGCTATGCCTTTAACGAAAAATGGATGGGGTCTTCAAGTATCTGCAGATGCTCTATATTGGAAAATACAAGAAGATGCTCTTACCTATGCTATAGGATTTTCATCTTCTCAAGACATTGGGCAGTCAGCTGCCTTGATAAAACAGAAATACAATTGGGGATTTCGTATCGGCCTGGATTGGACTCTGCCCCATGATAATTGGGATATAGCCGCTACTTGGACCCACCTAATTAGCAATAGCCATCGCAATAAAACCGCAGCAACCGACTTAAAAATCCCTATTTCAGATAGCGCTTCTCAGCTACTTTTATTAGTATTACAAGGGATTAACGATCCTACTACTACTGGTTATTCCAATGCAAGTTCAAAATATCATAATCGACTTGACCAGATTAGTCTGAATGCTGCTCGTGAGTTTTTCATAAGTAAGTGGGTAGTACTGCGTCCCTATTTTGGTTTAAGAGCTGATTGGCTACATCAAAGATTGCGCACAAATTATTCTGGAAATGTATTGGTTGGAAGTGGAGGACCTTTCGACCCTAGTCTTTCCCTAGATGTTCAACAAATAAATAAATGGCAAGGAATTGGGATTGAGTCAGGATTTAGCACCCAATTGAGCTTTTGCGGTGGATTTAGTATCTATGGGAACATAGCCGCTGCCATTGAATATGGCTTACAAAAGTTACATCTTTTGCAAACCGGTTTTGAGTCCAGTTCTGATCCATCAGATTCTACTTTTGACAGATTTGGCACAAGCTACCATATTTGCAGACCTATTCTAGATCTTCAATTAGGATTAGGTTGGGATTATAACTTTTGTAATGACAGGTTTCACTTCGGATTAAAATTAGGCTGGGAAAACCACGTGTATTTCAATCAAAGTCGTTTCTTATCTGTCCAAATAGCCGATGCTGCAAGTATCATAGCTACGACTGCTACAAACTACTCAGAAAATATGCATGGAGGAGATTTAACCTATCAGGGTTGGACACTACATGCTAGCTTTGATTTTTAATTAAATTTATTTGCTATTATCTCATGGACCTTTTATAAGATCTTACATGAATCTTAATGGCTCTTATCTCGTTTTTTTTTCTAAGCTTTTTGAATTAGATCCCTTTGCACTGCTCTCCCTATTTTTTTTAGGATTGATGCGTTTTGCACCTATTGTAAGTTTAGCTCCTTTTTTAGGGAATAAAGCCCCTAGCACTGTAAAAATGGGTCTTTTGATCTGTTTAACCCTTGTATTTTTACCGCAAATGATTATGACTTCTCAAACAATGGTTGGATTTAATTTTCAATATATTGTTCTTTGTTTCAAAGAACTCTTCCTTGGGTTTGTTCTTGCATTTTTTATAACAATCCCTTTCTATATTGCAGAAACAGCTGGAGTAAACATCGATTTTCTCAGAGGATCTTCTGCTTTGCAAGTGACAGATCCTTTTATGCAAACCCCTTCTTCCTCTATTGGTATTTTCTATAATTACATCATGATCGTGATCTTCTATCAAATCAATGGTATCTTTTATTTTTTTAATGCTCTTTTCGATTTTTATACAGTCGTTCCCATAGATAAAATGCTCCCATCGTATTTTTTTACCTTCCAAGCAGCTTTTTGGCAAAGCGTTTGGGCATTAGTCGGAAAAATCGTATCGATTGGTATTCAATTATCAGCTCCATCTATCATTGCTATATTAATGACGGAGATGTTCTTAGGAATTGCTAATAGATTAGCTCCTCAAGTACAAATTGCTTTTTTAGGTATGTCTCTTAAGTCATTACTTGGACTTGCAGTTCTTTGTGCTGCATGGTTTTTTATTTTACAACAAATGGGCATACAATCATTAGGATATTTAAAAGATCTAGAAGTTATTCTAAAGAGCTTTCAATAGCAATTTGAAATTAGCTAACTTTACTATTAACGATCTTAATTTTTTAATTAAACTCAAAAAAAATCCTTTTCGTATTTGTATTTTTCCTGATTGTTTCTTTGATTTTTAAATTCTAAAAAAAACACGAAATTT
>JABASH010002725.1:0-19035 GCA_019776445.1 Tomocerus maximus | reverse complement strand
GTGCCCATTTTTACTCAGTAGTCAGTCAGATGAGTTAAATACTATTATGCAGTTGACTATAAATTGACAAAAAACTAAAGATTTATAAAGCAAAAAGTATTTTACACCAGGCAAGTATCGAAGCCCAGAATCTTCTATCAGCGACCGTACCTTTACTTCTTGAGCTTGCAGTACCTCTATGTGCTATATGGTCTACTGAGCTGAGTTAAGTAGAAGCATTGGAACAGACGGATATTCTTATTCGGATAGTATAGAGTAATGGTTTGAGAAACCTCACAAAAGTTTTCTAGCACGTGTGCACGTGCACTCATACAAAGACGTCACTGTGGACTGGTAATATATGATACTAAAGCTTAGTATTAAAATTACCCAAGACAAAATTCAATTTGAGAGACCGCTGCTGTGTGTCCGTTGGAATTATTAGGTTTGTAATAATGTGAATGTATGTATGTGGCTGGGGATAAGGAAGATAAGTCTAGATTTCTATGCATAGCGTATGGAAATTTTCCAAATGGACTAATCTATTTAAGTTAAGTAAAATATATGCTTATAACAATAAAATTCAATCACATAGTAGATAACTGCGTACATAACATACAAATGTAGTGGATAATGTTTTAGTTGGTGCTATTATTCACTGTGCTCTAGCTCTAGTTTACTTCGCTCATGTTGTATTGTTAGCTTAGTAAAATAGGCATGTAGACGAAGGAATATCAATCCTATTTAGATGTGGCATTAGTAGTCTCCTGATAACGTGATGTCTATTCCGCCTTCGTGCTTTCCTCGTGAACTGTCCTTATTGAGAGAAGGAGAAACGTTGCGTTGCTTTAAAGTATTCTGTTTGACAGCTCTGGCTCTGTATCAATAAATCTTACTCTAGGCCCTACACCCATAAATGTCATTCCATTTGAAATGTTCAACGTGGCTTGTCTTCTCTCCGTTTGGATTTCCAACAGATTTCTAATACTTTTTGACACTTGTTTCAGATTCCACCACGGTCGTTAATGAATCTTCAGAGCCACATGCTACATATAAGTAGGTACCACTGGCGCCATATGGACTAAAACGACTAAAGCTTTCAAAACTCGAAACACTGCAATACAACTAATACCCTATGACATTACAAATAGTAATCATACATTTCTAAGGACAGAAGTAGCAGAACTGTATATAATAGTAGTATAATTGGTACAGAAAAATAAATGTAATGCTAGACGGGTGTGCTATTGTTTAGAATTACAGACCTTGACAATTCTGTATCCACAACTGACAGCATAAAAACCCTCAAAACATTTCCTGGAGAAAACTGACACTTAAAACCAAGAAATCATAAGAGCTTCGGTTCAACTTCCTTTTCCGTCCCAACTGTGGACTATATACTCGTGCTTTCTCCGCAGATACACAATGAGAAATGGAAAACAAGGTTGATTTGCTTATGCGAATAAAATCAAATCATTGTAACTCTTCTACGAAAGTTATGATGTAATTATTGTTGTTGGTAGAGGAATTTTAGAGAAAAGACATTTGAATGGAATTCTGCTAAAGTAATAAATGCTAGGATACAAAACGGAGGAACACTTAAACTATGGCCGACGAAAAGCTCGGGGATGTCAAGTCTAGCATTGGGTCATAGTCTAAGTGCCTCTGTAGGTATTTTTAGAGAGCCAACATGTAAAAAGATTTGAAAAGATTGAGTTTACTAATCAAAAATGCATGTAAGACTGGTCTGAATGGAATACAGAATTCCCTGTGGGATTGTTCAGCTTGCACACATGATTCTACTTACTATACATATAAAATAGTATACAGTAGATCCCAGCGAGAGTTCCCATTGTCTGTGATCCTATTTCTTTAGTTGAGCATAATAATATTCCAACTGTGACCGTGTGGCTACTAGCCAAAAATGAGGATGGAATGCTTTCACCATGCCACTAGCACGGCTTTCTTTTACTAGCATTATTATAACAATCTTCAAAATATGTAGATGAATATGCCTTTTTCGGTTTGCATTGAAATGGACGTAATAGCATATATTCCCAGTCATATTGCACAGCGGATTCGTGTTTCGACATTTTTTCCAAATAATAATTTACAGTTGAATGCAGAATCCTTTATTACATTCTGGTAATGTGCACTAAGCATGTAAACTACAGTGCCCAAAGTAATAACAAATTCTTTCGGATAGTAAAAGGGAAAGAGAAAGGTAGCTGAGAAAGTTCAAAGAGAAAGGAAGGACTCCTATGAAGATGGAAAGGTTTCCATGTCCTGCCTGACTTGACTTTCCTTTCTGTAGTTAGCAGCATTTTCTCTCGCTAGAACAGCCCAGTGCACAGGTAAAGAATACAAAGTGGGGCTAATGCAAATTACATGGGAACAGTCATGTATAATTCATTCTCAGCACATTCTATACCTACCAAAATGCACACCCAAATCGTATACCCTTACTTATACACGACCTTACTAACACTACATAAATACAACTAATATTTCATATGTACTACAGCTGGGTGTGTTCCCCTAACACTGACACTTTCCTCAACAATTTCATTATTTTACGTCTTCTTCAAGTTCAGGTTCACTTTCAGTCATATATATTACATACACGTTTTTCTTGCGAAGCATTATATTTTGAAAGTGTGAGATGAAATAGGATCACATGCACTAAATCCAATTTAAACTACATTAAAATTTCATAAGTAACAGTGACTGATGCCCATTTTAATAGATAACGAGATGAAAAATATGTTTTTGAAATCGAAAATAATGTTGGATATTTTATGCCATTTTTGCCTAAGGTTACTATGAACGGAAATCGGTGCGGTGAGTTACTTTAAGTTCCGTTTAAAGGTTATTGCCATTTCATACCATGATCATAACTTTCATACTAGGATACAATGAAACAAGTCTATTAAAAAGTAAATAGAGCACTGCATGCGAAAATGATGTGCTAACAATAGTAGACGCAATGTTCTTAATGGAGCTCAAACATCATAAAGTTTGAAATAGGTAGTTACACATGTAGTAGTACTCGACAATTCAATGCTAATAATAAACTTTGCTTTTCGTTGTTAGCTAGGAAGAGTAAAGAGCACTCAAAGCTACGTGGAGCTAAACCAAGCAGAGATTAAAAAGCAATCAATCTAGTAGCCGAAGGATTTGATGGCTTTCACTTACACACGACAAAATGAAACACACATGTCATAGCCAGTACTAATGGTGTGCTTCCGATCTATATTTGATTCATCCACTCTCCATGTACCCACTATATTCTCATTTCCATTACGAGTATATGTATGCCTAAGCAATTTCCTACTGTTCAAAAAGCTGCAACTAATCACAAGTCCTCGCAACAATAATCTATTTTTAACCAAAATAACATCCAGAAGGTTGAAACGGACGGAACTGCAGCCACTACAGATTCTGTTCTTGAACAAGGGTCGCAACAGACAGATTATTAAATAAAAGCAAACGCGTTAACTTACGATCATGACGCATTATTGACATCATTCTTCATTGCTATTATGCTTCAGTGAATAATAATTGTCCTACTTATACCCTACCGTGCATAATGGACCTCAAGCCTATTATACTACTATGTCAGTGATTTCCACCATCATGGTCATTGATCAGTTTTTATTTTCCTGCATCACATAGTGTTGCAGCAATATTCTGTGAAGCATACTGGCCGTTTTGATTGTGAAACAATTAGAAATGAGAACAAAACGGGAAAGTAGAAAGCTTATAGCTAGAAATGTATTCTTTCCACCCAAATAAATACAAAATCGATTCGAGTCTTCTCGATGTGAGTCATTGCTTGCATACAGATACTCCTATTAGCATGCCCTACTCTTGTCTATTGAATATTTCACACATTATAGGTACACCGCACTAGCGCAGCACACATTAATTTATTTTGAATGATATCTCTGTGGTCGCCTCACTGACTACCTTATGACAGTTCTAGTTTTCGTCCTTTGCATCCACTCCATTCTGGTATATTTACACCCATTAAATATGCGCTGCAAGACAAAAGCCAAAGATATTCTCATGACGGCGAAACTCAAACTTTTGTGAGTTGAAGTTGAAACAAAAGACTCACTCACACACATACATATTGTACTTATAGAACTTATAGAACCCTATACTTACATATTGAAATGTGATAAAAGGCTTGTAAAATGAAGTTACGGAAAATTTCTGGGAACTTTCCCTAGGGCTAGAACTTTCACTTTACCTTGTTTTTCTTTATCTGCCTTCTTTTAATAGCGTTCCTTTTTAACCTTTACACAGCCTTTTTGATCTTTTAAGAACAAAAACATCATATTCCAAGGAAACGTTTTTAGTAGGCAACCCTTAGGGATAGGCATGAAAATGTAATTTTTGGCTTGGTTTCTCATTTATTCCCAATATGTGCCATCCATTTCCAGTTTGTCATATCAATTTCCGTTAGCAGAAAACCCACAGCATATTTTTACAAACGAAAATAATTGTTTTTTTCCTTCTATTGAAAAACTTTTAGCAATTGGGCATACATCTCATTTCCTCAGAGCTTTCTCTTGGCATATCAAAGGCACAGTGCACTGTGCACTACTTGGAGTAAAATGCCATTTCATAACCGTATGTCATGGATTACTGGACACATGATTATAATGATAAATGATCAATATGTTAACTCTAGGCGTAATTCTGTTAGGCTGTTGGTTTCTCACTATCGTAATTTGCTACGTAAATACAAACAGAACAGCGAAAATTAGGAACGCAATTTATGACTAAAGTTACATTTGTTGACTTTACATTTACAGGAAATGC
The DNA here is from genome assembly GCA_019776445.1 of Tomocerus maximus. Classification (NCBI taxonomy): domain Eukaryota; kingdom Metazoa; phylum Arthropoda; class Collembola; order Entomobryomorpha; family Tomoceridae; genus Tomocerus; species Tomocerus maximus. The sequence goes on along the minus strand of JABASH010002725.1, from coordinate 14,226 downwards.
TATGTGAAAGATCAATTGTAGTCTAGCTAAACAAAATGTGTACAATACCATCAAAATCAAGGTCTTATGGATAGTTTTATCAGTTATACAGGATTGCGTGTGCTAAGAAAACAATAGAAAACTGTTAAATGTCTCAATTGGCCTTTTTAGGAAAGTGCTCTGGAAAGTAAGATTGGTTAGCCCAGAGTTAGTTAAGTGTAAGAGAAAGAAAACTTGGACATAGTTGCTATATAAATAAAGGTGTTGGGCATATCGACCTCTCCTAACTTCGTTTCCTTTTCTTGGGTTCGTTTTCTATTATAGGGCTTAAGAAGGATAAGTCCCTACTCGACGACTAACCGAAAGGTGAACCAAGCAACCAAGTGAAGAAAGTGTGAACAGTTGTGATAGCTCGTAGAAAAATTATAGTTCATCCCATCCAGCCTTGTTGAGCTGGTTAAGTCTTTGTTGAACATTGAGTGGACTACCCTTTTTAGTGTTTTCCACTTTAGCACGAAGACATGGCCCACATTGCCAAAAGTTGAATTCGATGTTCTCATTTTCGACCTTCCGGCTCTATGCGGTAAACAACAGAGAAAGTGTTCAAAAGAAGAAAAGTTTTTCTAACTTATGTATATATGGAGCATATTAATATGATATTACAGCAAAGAACGCTTGGAATATGCCTTTTTAGAGTATACATTTGATTAATAAATTATAGATATCCCAAAATGTAATTTAACTATAGGTATTGATGAAATTACTTCTTCAATGGACTGCTTCATGAAGTTTTGTACAAAGGCTTGAGCAAAGGAAAAGGAAGGAGAGACATCAAAGGGAAATAATAGTGTTTGTGAAAATAAAAATGTTGCTACTTTCTCACCGTCTCCCTTCCCACATGTGTAAAAAGATATCGAGGAGTATATTCTTGTGGCCAAGATGTATCTTCTACTGTGTTCCTTAGACAGAAACGCAATTTTCTTTAAAAACGTGGTTCTTTCACCAACTGCTTTGTCAATAAATTCACAACGTGTGTCTGCTGTATTTCTTTGCTATGGCTGATTGCAGCTGACGTGATGAATTTTTTACGACATCTTAACTAAAATACGCGCATAGATATGCCCAACCGGAATACCCAGCCAGTGTAACAGTGTTAAGATATTAGTTCTCACAAATTGACATGCATAGCAAACTCGGATAGTAGATAGGGATTTAGCAACTACTTTTTCTTTCTTTGGGAAAGTTTAAGACAGTAAAAATAACCTTGACGCACGCAGATATAGAACCTTGTATTTATGCAAAGGTAGCTACTACTTACTACTATTCTGTATTTTTTTGGTCTAGGGCAATACTTTTTGCTCCATAAATAACCCAAGACTAATGACTTGTTTAAGAAAAAGAATTATAGGATTTACTAGCATAGGTACAACGAAGAAGCATCGTCGTTGATTCCCAGAGACTCAAAGTAATGTTGCAAAGTTTCTCATTACTCATTTCCTTTCGCATATATAGTAAAATATCTGCATAGGTAATGGACTATAGAATGAGTACAACAAATGTAGGACAACATACGGATAGCGTCAATATAAATATACGAGGGTATTACAAGAAAGTCGTAACCAAAGAAGATCATGTAACATTTTTACGTCAGCATTGCTATTTTTTCCGAGTCAGTTCTAAAAATAGAGAAAATATCTTGTTTCAGACAGTTTTAGGTTTGAAAAGCAAGAACCTACCTCGGTTCACCGGAGTACAGTCATTATTTACCTAATGACAAAGGAGAGAAAACCAAACATAGAGAAGGTGTAAGTACATTTTTGTTTGTTTAGGTAGAGAAAATACATTTGAGCACTAAATAACTAAATACACTGCTAATGCTCCCGGCCTTTTTGCAAAACCATTCATAGCATAATCGCTAATGTAGCAGAGAAATACAACTTTCTACAAAATACTCTCATAAGTACAAATAGTGGGGAATAAAAAGAGATCGTTAACAGCTATAAGTAGTACTAGATTATAAGAGCATGATGATTTTTATAAGGGAAGAAAGGAAATAATAGAAAAGGAAACAGCAGAGGGTGCACTAGCAAACCAAAGAGAAAGCATATCGTTCTACCAGAAGAGACTGTACGGTAGAGAAAATCAATTTTCCCCAAAGAGTATGTGCGCCGCAAAGATTGCAGTTTCTGTCCGTCGGACGAAATATCACACGTTCAGTTCAACCAGAGAAGATTTCATCCAACGAACATTGAGCAGCTTCAGCAGCTTCACCCAGGCCAAGCCAAACGAAACCTGGAGAAGTCAAGCCAAGCGAATCGTTTCTCTTGCTCTGTTTGCCTTGGCTTGGTTTCCTATTCACATGCTTTCGCTTCCCTCCCTCAACTTTCAACTAAAATTCGACTACTCAACTGCCGAAACTTTCTCTCCAGCCAAGTCAAGACACAGAGAGGAAGTAAATGTTAGATTTCTAATGTAGTCGAATGTAGAAGGGTACACAGAGGCCTTGCGACTCGTACCTACTGCAAATATACTCAACTACTGACTGATTGTCAGACTATTTCCTTGGACTCAAGTGTTACACTGCGAATTCTAATATAGAATGTTGAATTCCGTGGAATAGAGATACAAAGTCCTTATATCCGTCGTACCACTAGCCTAGTTCCCTATTCACTGCATTACCTACTGCTTTATATACCAACTAGCTCACATACATACTAACAAAATCAATAGCCAAAAATGTCAAAGACAGACACTCTCAATTCTCTATACTTTCTCCTCTATCTCCGACATCACATAAACTATGCTTTCTACGAATGAGCAATCTAATGTTACATAGCTTAGTCTTTTCTCTCTCCTATTTCTTTTATTCATAGATGTTAATTCGGCAGAAGTGAATTGAAACAAAAGTTACACCCGTCTATACAAATACTTAAATATAGTTCAAACTATTCGCATATAAATAAGTATATTGGCAAGAGTCAATTGTCTAGCAACATTGGGAAGTGAAGAATAAAGCTGAATCGACTCATGCTACACTTGCTAAGTTAAGCTATCCCACGAACCAGCATTCAAACAACTCTTCAAGGAAACTACAAAGAAAACTGCATTAACTTTTTTGCAGACTTGACAAATCTATTCTATGCAGTCAGATATTTTGGCTCTCTTCGTTCAATTCTTCCCTGACATGACATTTGAACTTTCCTTCCATTTATATATACACCCATAAAATTAAACGAGCACACACGAATCAAAATCAGCTGGCCTAATGGCTTTAGAGCCTTGCCCTACTAAAAATCATTTATCATTTCACTCTTCCTCAGAAAAAAACTTAATATGCCACAGATAGCAATTTTCTTCTAAGTGAAAGCTGAAGAAGGAAGAAGAAAATATGAGAAATTGATGGACCTAAATGAGTCTTAATAAAAAGCAACTTTTAATCTCATGAAGAATGCAGATGAACCATTATCATTAACTCAGTTGCCAGAGCTGTATACTGCAATTTCGAATGAATAATCTACACAAGATCGTGACTTGAAAGACCAAAATCTACTTGTGAGCGGAGAAGAATTGAAATATAAAATTTTAAACAATCAACACTTCCTACTCTGCTAAAATACATAGAATGCATTTGCAGAACGCATTTTAGAAAGCTCGGACTGGAGAAGATCGCATGGGGCGAGGAAACCTTAATCATTCTTAAGGATACAATAATTAAATGCTTTCTGAATGTTTATTTCTTGCTTTGTACATTATATACTCTTTCATGGAGCCCTGGAAATGGAGTCCTTGTGTTTATCACTACTGAGAGTAAAAGGACAGGTCTGGGTAGTTCAGTTTCAGATGCCGACTAACTTTATTGCCTAAGGGAAGACATGTACCATGCTATACAACAGACAACGGAATTATTAAACGTGGGTGAAAGATAGTCGGAAACGTGGGTGAAAGATAGTCTTTTGTTTGCTTTCTCTAGGAATGTGAAAGCGATTACTTGAACTTACTTCAAGTACACACTTTACTTCTGTTTGCTTTGTCTTGCATACGTGATTCAAAGTATATAGTATGTGTAATGAAAATACAATTTAATTTGATAATATATATCTTCTAGAATATTTTATATGTGCATTAGGTACATTTTGAGAAAATGTAAAATGCACATTTAGGTCATAGGCTTCTTAAATGTTAGTTCTGGTGAATAATTTAATTGCTGAACTTTTTCTATCGAGGATGATGTATGAAAGAGCATAATGCGAAAAAATGACATTTACTGCAATGCACAATTTTTGCAGAATTTATAAAGGACAAAACTGTTTTTCCTGGAAGACTTAGGTAAGGACAGTTGAAGTTATCAATGAATTTTTCTAGTTTCTAGAGAAAACTCGAGAAAATGATACTTTGGGGATTAATATATTCATGTAAATTGCTTTAGTTTCAAAATGAGAGGATATCCATGACAGGGACAACGACAGCAACTAAACAATGGAAGACGAACGAGGAAACTTGATTCGGATGGGCTATTTCTGCCATTTTCCATCCGACTGTTTAATGCTCAAGGTTTACTGGCTTGAAGAGGACAAGGACAAAAAAATAGAAAATGGGAAACAGATACATACAACGTCTTAGATAAAACCGTGAAGATAGTACATAGTATTTTTGCGAGTTGAAAAAGCCCGCAAAAACAACCGGGCCACATTATATTTTATTACATGCACCGACAAAACAACTTTTGAAAAGGAGAATAAAGCTAATCTGTAAAAGAGCTGAAGGAAGAATTTCCGCTTTCGTTTTCCAGGCAGGACTTTCGGAAGAGAGACAACAAAACTCAGCTCAGCCAAGCTAACTAAACTGTGCTCATTGTCCGTGCAGCAATGAAAAGCTTCTTTGGGGTTACTAGTACGTGAGTACGTTTGATTCGAGGGAAAGTCTAGGAGGAAAGTAAAGGGCAGACTTGCTTTCTAAGTAAGGACTATTAGAAACTAGTCCATACATATATCTACTTTGGTATTTTCATGCTTGTGTTTTGTATGTGTGCGAGGACGAAGCTTGGAAATGAAATGGAACTCGAGGGAATGACAGAGTTAAAAACAAAGCGCTATAACGCTGAAATATTTATGATCCTTTCACGGCTCTATTTCTGTCGGAGACCAAAAACGGTTCTCTTGCTAACTACTATACTACGTTTACGTATTCCTAGGGCTACCGAGTCCAGCGTCATTCGATATTGCACTCCCGCTAGGCGTTCCGACTTTACTGATTCACTTTGGCTGTACAATTATATACAGACAGAGATATAGGAGTCGGGCTCCCAGGGCAGCTTCACTTTGACTTGCATGAGATACGATACCAAAGTAGACAGATAATAGGAGCAAACTACTTTAGAATACAGTATTTTGTAGAAGCCTTTTATCTTTCCCCAGTTTTCCCATACTCACGGCCCGATGCTAAATTTTCAACCTTAATGATTTGCTTTTCAACTGAAGTACAACAGCCTATCACGTACTACTTATCGTTAAGATATCTCAGACAACAGCTCCACAACAGCTCCACAACAGCTATGAGTACCACTCATCATTTAATCTTTAATGACTAAGTATTGCAGACTACTTTGAGATTTTAATAGCTGTTGGCCTTCCTGATACACCGTAATGTTTTCTCCTATAATGAATCATAATAAAAGTAAACCTACTTGATACGAGTGCTGCCTCCGTCCGTTTTGAATTTGTGGGCTCCAGTTGCTACAGGTTTGGAATCCTTCCCGTTTCGAAATTCCCTTTGAAATTCTTGAATAAGAGTCAATTTTCCTTTAGGTGGAATGGCTGGAGCTTCCGCAGGGGCTACTCTGTTGTCCTTCTTGGCTATTGCCATTGCCAGGGCTGAACGAGGCTGAGGACTTCTGGAAGGTGATGGAGATGAAGTTCTTAAAGGCTTGTAGCCCATTTTACTATAATTTGTATATGATTTTTTCTTGAGCGAGGCTGCCGAAAAACTGGAAGCACATGTTTTATATGATGATGCTGAACTGCAAGAACTGGCTGACGAAACACCTGAATAACATTTTACAGGTTCAAATAGTAAATTAATAGACGTGAATTCAGTAGGTTTTGCAAAGTGATGCTATGATTGGCTTATCATGATTAAGAAGTTAGTTTTGGTTTTAAAAAAGATGTTAGTTACTTTTTAGAGTATTACCAGAGGCAGCGGAAGTATTTGACGTGACAGAGTACAAAGAGGCAGACTGTGGAACATGATACCATTGATGACCGATTGTATACTGAGAAGCGGAAGAAGACATTGGGGGAACCGATCCGTTTGAGTGTTTCAGTCGTAAAATTTTGGCTCGGCATATGACACAGCGTAAGGGTAATAACCGCTGAGCCACCGCCATTTGAATTGTTTTGACAAAACATTTCCGACATACTACACGATGGCCGCAGGGATAAGTCTGCATTGTCGCTTTTGCGTTGACACACACCACACACTGAAAGCCATAACCATATTCGTACCGTATATTAAACACATACTAAACAACACGTAACACATTAACGGTGTTGATACACCTATGCTATATAACTTACGAAGAGATCAGATCTAAACCTTTGCAATTCTTATAAAAATTGTAAAATGGATACTTATATACTTAGTGCTACAGCGAATATATATGTATTGTGGTTATTATCATTAGTTACCTCTTCATCTTGATTGGCAGCAATTTCCGGCTCATGTTCATCCAGTTTTGTTAGCAACTTATCCTGAAATAAGTCAAAATAGTTCATATTAGTTACGTATCTCGGACGTACGTGCAAAACCACATTTCTTCATTTCTGTTATGTATTGAAAATTCATGGTTACCCACTCCAATAGAATATTTCAACCACGTCAGAAGCAGAACCACATTCGAGCTAATTTTCTATGAAAACCTCAAAAATACTTGGGATAACCTAATACAATTTCAATATAAACATTATATCCTGAATCCGCTATATAGACATTTCGAACAGCTCTCTCTCTCTCTCTCTCTTTGTGGCTAACCACTCACATTAGGAATGTTTATTGCTTAATTAGACAATATTTGCTGTTGAGCTTTGTGTTTGGAGTACCAAATGGCGAAAAAGTATAAATACGGAGTAAGTCTGAGCTATTAATACTACGATTTCAGTTTCAAACTCTTCAAACCGATAGTTTGCATCTGCATCTGAGTGAATTATGAAATAAAACACGCCGGGCCTGAGAAAAATGTGGGACCATGGGACCTATGGTCCCGGGAAGGAAGGACCTGCCCACTGGGACCATAGGTCCCGGGAAGGAAGGTAGCTGCCCGGGAAGGAAGGTGTACCTGCCCGGGAAGGAAAGTGTACCTGCCCGGGAAGAAAAGCAAGTAATAGTTTTCCTTTTTTTTTGCTAATCGGGAAGCTTTTAGGGACATCGGAAAGCTTTTCTTCCCGGTCCCGGGAAAGAAGGCTTCCTTCCCGGTGGGACCGGTCCCGACCGGTCCCGGGAAACGGGAAGCTTTTTTTCCCGGTCCCGGGAAGAAAACATTTTTCTCAGGCCCGAGTTCCTGCGTTAAGCATCCCATTGATATTGCCAAGGTACGTAAAATTTTAGATTGTCTTGGATACGCCTCTGCGCCTCTATGTAGAGGCCTATCCCCATGACAATCTAAAATTTTAAGTACCTTGGACATTACTATTCATTCGACTCAGGGGCAAAATTTTAGAAACATCATAAAGTACGAGGCTGCGATCTTCTTGTATAGATCTCGGTCCATTTTACATTGCAAACCATTTTGAAATCGTACAATTGATACGACCGTAATTTTACGCTGGTGCTTCATTTAAGTGGTCTCAAAATCCGAAACATGGGGGAGGGGGGCAGAACTTTAGTTTTACTGGCCTACCGTTCTTCGGGGAGCCTTTGTCGTGGTTTATACATATGTAATGTCATTATACCATAATCCCGCCCGTGAAGAATATTATTCAAAGTTTCTTCTTACCAGACTCCATTGAGCTTTTAATAGCTTTCTCTAGTTCCTGTGCCTGCCTATTTCCTGGTTCCATCTGTTATAAAAGCACGTCAAAATTACTTCCACAATTGACATTTAAAAGATGGCAATATTGGATATTTTACAATATATATATGGTGTCCAGGAAAGAACTAAGACTTTTGACTTTCCGCCTTAATCAAAAGTCCTAGTTCTTTCCTGGACACCCTGTACATTAATTTCTATAAGTTTATTACTTGAAGAAGCAACTTAATCTTTTTCAAAGCAATGTTGTAATCCCGAAGGCGAGCATGTCCAACAGCTAAGTAGTAAAGATAATCTCTACGATGACTTTGATCTGTTGGTTCTGTGAACGAGGAAAGGACCAAAAATATTAAAATTATCCTTGTTTTTAACGTTAGGTTAGGATTTCAATTTGGATTTCAAAATACAAAATCATGATTATGAATGATGAAACCAAAATAATACAAATTACAAAACACATACAATCATGAATTGTAAAATTCAAAAAAATTATTATTCTTACTCGTTCTGTTCGTCATAATTTATTTTGAAAATGAGCGCAAATATTTTTTACATACTTTGACTGAGCTCTTCTAGAAAAATGACCCCTTTCTTCACATCTGACGTCAGTCTTGAACGAACCTAGCAATAATAAATACCGGTGATTTCAAATAAAATTAGTTTTTTGATTGCTTTTTTTGTTCATAAATATTTATTGTTAGGGAGAATTAAAATACTGACCAGACACCACGCATATTGAAATTTTGAGTCATCTGGAGGCGTTCCTAACTCCTTTTCTTTATTGTATTTTTCTTCGAATTCCTAATTAAAATCAAAATGTTTTTTAATTCCCATCATTTAAAAATGTTTTTCTCATTACACAACATTCCTACCTGTAAATACTCATCTGAAACGAAATCGCTGAGTACTTCTGCCATTGTTCGCCTTTACTACAATAAAAGGTTAACCCCGGGCACAAAGATGACAACGGTTGTTTTATTTATAGGCTGCAGTAGTCACAGGTCAGGGTCACAGAAGCACAAACTGTTGTAGATTGAATGGGAAAAAATAATATCCAATATTTTATATTTATTTCAACTGGTAATTAAAAGCAATTTACTACTATATCATATAATATAATATATAGTCAGTGAACTGTGCATAGCAATTTCCCAAACTTTAACTGACTTACATACGAACTTGGACAAAAAGACCTTTATACTTGAAACTGTCTGTGGAAGGCGTGTGGAGAGAATGCTCAATCTTAAAATCGTGTCTGAAAAGTAAAGATACAAATAATTAATTATTAAAAGTGCACTTGTGCCGTGTGCGATTACCCCGCCTGTCCTTAACCTTGACTCTTGACCTTAACCCTATTTATTATTATCAGTAAGTCATAAGTCCCCAATAATCATAATAATCAAATGTTCCTAGTCAGACAAAGATGACAGTTTATTATGAATTACCTTAAGTTTTGTAGGTAAAGATTAGTCTAGTTTATACCCCTCTCAAGTGAATGATTATAATTTTGTACGTACGATTTGCTATTGCTACGAGATTATTGCATTACTTAGATTACTTACCTTTTGGAATGACAACGACCATGTCCAATGTTGTTATCACTTTAGTGCTATTAACTATGAACTGCTATTAGATTTAGTGATGCAATTTTTACATCTAATTTAATATAATATGCTCTTTATATATTATGCAATGTAAGATAATATAATATTCAAATATTATTATGTAACTGTATTGTGACAGTAATAAAGTTAAAAACTCTTGTTCTCAGTTCTCATCTAATTTAGATTTCGTCACTTCATCGAATTGTGGTGTCTGCTGTTTCCTGCGTCTTTGTATTTTGAATTTTGTCGAAGGGTATCACATGAGTACATTATCACGCGCCCTCAAACGAAATTTCAATCTCTAAAAAACATTGTGGGCTCTGTCTGTTGAAAAAATTTAGTTTTTGAATTCAATAAAAATAAAATTACCGAAAATTTTATTTTATTTTGTTAGCAGTGAGTTGAGAAATCGTGGAAAGTTCTCTCCTCCCCATCATCCATTTCTAACAACGAGTAACCCACTTAGGTATTCAAATCGAAACGTTTTATTTTTGCTTTCGCTGTTCGTAACTTGGTTATTGTCTCGTCACTACCGTCGTGTGCCACAATGACGACCGCTGCTCGTCCAACTTTCGATCCTGCCAAAGGTGGAGGAGGTCGTGGAGAAAAGGATTTAAGTGCAATTACTCGGCAGTATTCGTCAAGAGACTTGCCAGCGCATACCAAACTTAAATATCGGTAACTATTTAATTTATTTTTGCCTGTTGCATCCTTATATATTACTTAACATTTAATATGCATGTTGCGTAAAACCACCCTTGATCCCCACACTGATGAATGGAAATTAATTTTTGTTTGTGTTAATATTATTTAGTGAGCCAGGACAGGGAACTACTGAGGAACATAAGAGCAAGGATTACCGCCACGAACTTGAAGAACGGGAGCGTCAAGTTAGGAAGGACAAGGAAAAGGTGAGCTAAATGATTTTTCAATTCTGAATTCTTCAGGTGAAATCATTTTTATATTGCGACTAATTGGGATTTTGGGTTGAATTAAGGAGGGTTCCAGAGTTCGAGTTGAGGCCAGCTCGTCAGAAGCCACCAGAGTAGCGATCACACAGCCTCCGCAGAAAAAGCAGCGCATAGACCCCGCAAATTTGGACGCAGACGATCCTATTGACGATTCTGATGTCGACAATTCAGAGGAAGAGTCGGACGACGAAGACGATACCGTGGCTCTAATGAATGAGCTGCAGCGAATTAAAAATGAAAGAGCAGCTGAGCAAGCGAGAAAGGAGGCCGAAAAACGACAAGAAGAAGAAAAAATTCGAGCAGAAAACATTTTGAGTGGAAATCCGTTGCTGAATTACACAGCATCCACCGCCAAAGGAGACATGAAGGTTAGTAATGATGTTGATTTGGTTTTTGTACATCTAATGTGCATATTATTTATTATTAGATGTAGTCCAAAGTCCAAATCCTAAACTCCATGCCAGTCTATTATGCAACTTATACACGGGGCAGGGGAGGGGGGCTACAGAAGGTGTTAGTAAAACACATGCAAAAAACTATTTGTAATCCATGTCACATGTGCCTTTGGCCTTTATAAAAAAATATTTTTTAATTTTGATTTCTGAGTACCTACAATCTCTATAATATATTAGTCATTCTCTTTGTGTCATTCAACAGTTAAAATCAAAGAAATTGACCGTCATAATGTTTTGATTATTAACACTAATCGCCTAGCTTTCTTTCATTTTAATCTACATTGTAAAGTTACAAAGCGGAGAACTCCGTTTTGTTTCGAGGTAAATAGAACTAGCTACATAGTAATAAGTAATAGTGATGGTTCAAATAGGTGGATAAATAATTAGATTAGATTATTAGATTAAGCCTCTTGCACCTCATTCCTGGACAAAAATTTTGCAAAGTGCAAAACGCAAAGTGCAAATTGACGATGTAATAGGCACCTGTCAGTTAAGTTAAGTTCAGCATTCGACTGTTCAATATATTATTTAAATAACACCCTTTTTATTTTAGATTAAGCGAAGATGGGACGAAGACGTCGTGTTCAAAAATTGTGCTCGGGCTGACGATACGAACAAAAACAAAGGATTCATCAATGATTGTTTAAGATCCGACTTCCATAGAAAATTTATGGAAAAGTACATTAAATAGGTAAACTCGCTTTAGTAAGCATATATATACAATATATGTATAGTTATAATTCATAATAGTTCCAATTTTTTAAATAATATAAATGTGACTTTGAAAATTTTATTGAACTAAAACTCAGCAAACATGTCCTCCTCTTCTTTTACAGCTCCTCTGTTAAGTACATATTCGTTTTCAGATATTAAGTCTCTACTTTTTGTACTCCTGATTTCTCGTTTGCCATTGAATGTTCTTTCAGAGGATGCTGACAAAGTGGGTCCCTCTTTCCCATCCATTAACTCAGTTTCATTAAAGCTGAACGAATTGTCTTGTAGTGTGCTACTATTCAAAGTCAAAAACTTATTTTCCTTTTCAATAAATCCCGAGTCCAATTGTTCTTCCTCGTCGTTAATTAAAGTTTCTGAATTCTCAGGTCTTTGTCTGCTGTTTTTTGCTGAGACTTTCTTCTTTGTTTTCTTGGTGTAAGGAGCGTCTTGTAATTGTTTATAATAGTCTAAGAAAGGCTGAAGAGTCTCTTGCATTCCCATCGCCTTCAAGAAGCTCTTCCGACTCCGAATCACCTTTTCCACGTTCAGTTTGTTTTTTAAAGCCAGCTCCAAAGCTCTGAAAGTAAATCCATTTGTCACATTTTAATTTATTCCAGCTACAGAGCTACTCATCATTTATTTGCACTATTCATACTCACAGTTAAACTTAAAAATAAATATATAATTATTAGTTTTTAAAGTACTTCAAATGTGCGTTGGTTATTTTATTATTTCATTAGTCACAAACAGAAAATAGTTGTTCCGAACACTTTACCTTTGCCATTTATGACAATTAGCGTTTAGGTCAATTGCATATTCTATTTTTCCATTCTGAATCAGGATAGATTCTGCTTCGCGAACTCCTCCAGACAGCAACCCCAGTGAAGCTGTACGCATTGCTTCATCATCTTTGATTTCCTGTGATTTACATAAGTCCTCATAATATTATTATTATATGTCAGTTTCTACAATATTATTATGTTTTAGCGAGTATGTAGACTCTTATACATTTTACAGACTTTCATACACAATAGTAGCCTTCACGAGCATTTGCTAAAATTTATTTTAGTGGTCTAGCTAAAAAAATTATAATCACACCATTTGAGTGGTCTGATTATTTTTGAAAGATTTAATATGATGGGTTTAAACTAGATGACATAATTTCTAAATCTTGGTTCAAATGTCAGGTTGTATTAAAATATTATGAGCTGTAAAAATCTTTTGAGTTGTGAAATCTCAAAAATAATCACTTATAATCTTTTTAGCCACTCCAGACTTGATAAAATATTGGGCAAATATTAGCACTTCCCGCTGCTATATTTTAGCTTCGCGACTGCGCAAAGGAGAGGATTAAAAATATTTTAGCACTTCTGCTAAAATAAGTGNATATTGGGCAAATATTAGCACTTCCCGCTGCTATATTTTAGCTTCGCGACTGCGCAAAGGAGAGGATTAAAAATATTTTAGCACTTCTGCAAAAATAAGTGATTAATCTGGTATCGAATGAATGGTCTTAATATTTGTGGTTCTACTAGAATTAACTTACGATTTTCGATCCTGCGTGCCGACTTTATGACTTTTTTTTGTTTCAAGAGAATAAATTATAGTTCGGAAGACAGACGAAATCAATAGGTTCATGTGAGCATAGCTTAACTGCACAATTTCTTTCTTTTCGTCAAGTAAATGAATAGATTTACTTATTCCCTGGAAATAAAATGATTTTCAGTGATCAGACCAAAATAGTTGCACAAATAAAATAAAATAATAGACGATGTTCTGAATGCCCTGCACAAAATATTTAGCACAATTTTTAACCCGCCCCCCGTCATCATGTAACCCGGCACCCTTCATCACGGGTTACATGTTGTGGATGCCAGGTCACATGATGACGGGTGGCGGGTTAAAAATTGTGCCAAATATTTTGTGCAGGGCATTCAGAACATCGTATATTATAAATATTTAAATTAGATTCATAACTACAATCGTTATTTGTAATTTGCCAAAACACCTGTAAGAAGTGACTTACCATTGAATAGTCCATTTCGGTTAAAACAATATTTCCAGTAGAATCACCACTAAACAGTTTCAGTCCATTGGAACTCCATTCTAAAGACGTTATCGGGCACTTGTGAAGGTCATGGACTTTGTACCTTTGAACAGGTTTCCTTGGAATATCTCTATAATCATCTTCATCCTGTTCCACCTCTTTGGGGATTTGAAAAATGGCAACTATTCCGTCTTGATTCCCAGCTGCTAACATGTAGTCAACAGATGATACCAAACTCAGTGTGGTTATCGCACTATTATTACTCTGCAATAAATAGAATTATCAAATATAAAAACAAATACGTATATGCAATTATTTAAATAAGGATATTACTGAATTATAGGTTGAAGTAAGGCAGAGGTTGCAGAGAGGGTGAGGCGGGTGAGGAGGGTGAGGAGACCTAAAACTCCTCACCTAACGCCCTCCTCACCCTCCT
>JABASH010002724.1:0-19037 GCA_019776445.1 Tomocerus maximus | reverse complement strand
CTATGGGATGGGCTATGTTAACAAACGCCTTATATAATTTTAACGCTATTTATAAAACTGAATAAAATAGAACGGACCACCTTTTGTAGATGTGTATTTTCGCTACAGTAACACAATTTTGTCTGTACTTGGTACACAACTTACAATACATTTTTTGTTTATTGTGTTTATTAAAGTATTTAATTAGTTCACTCAAACAATTTAATTTCACGCTCTTGGGGTATTGCGCGATACACATTTAACTCCTGATATTTTAATGTCTATTTATTATGTTGTTCTATAAGTGCATCTGCTACCGATGTACATAATATGCCTCTACTACTTACTATGTCCAGTTATTAAAAGCACACATGCCTACCCCCATTCATATAATTATCTCCACACATAAAACTTATTACAGACGAGTAGTAAGCATCTTTTTCATTCAGCTAATTTATTATTAGATTTATTCTGATGATAAGAAATAATTTACAGATTAGTAGAATTCAGACAGAAGCTAGATCTATTCATTAAACATCAGTGATTAGGCATAAGATTTGAAATGGAAGGAATACAATACAAACAAGACTTTCGATAGATATCATTTTAATGGGAAGTACATCTGCCCTGCCCATCATAGACTGGATTATATACCTCATAAGTATAAACTTGTGCCATTCACAATCTACCATATTATTCTAAAAGTCAACGTAGGTCAAAATATATATTTAACGAGTGAAATAACTATGAGGAATGACAAGTCGGAAAATGAAAAAACTACATTTTGGTTTTTAATTGTAAATTGGAGTTCTAAGTGAATTCTATGATCCATTTTGAGAAATTTATTTATGCATTACCATTGCTTCAAATATTGATCAGACAAAATTATGCTTAGAATCTACATAAATATTTGTACTATTTACATAGATTTGCAAAGATACCAGTTCTTATGAATGAATTGCTTATTGAGTTGTACATTTAAATAAGATATGCCTAAAGATATCCTTATCAGTCCATCTTGCTACAAAAATGTATGTAGGTCCTTATTAAGTTAGCATTACTATCTGTAAATGTAAAAGGTATAAATGCTGAATTTTCAAATGAATTTCATGGATAATTGTGTGGTATTTGATTTCAGGTGGGTGAGACAGATAATTGGTAGTAGTAAGAGTACAGATATGAGGAATGATCAGGGTTACATTTAGCTACTTATCTAGACTCTGTCTGAGTGTGTATGAAATAATGAATGGTATGATGTGTGTAATGTTATGTGGTGGGAAAATAAGTAGTGAGTAAGTAGGATCATTGGAATGGCATTGGAAGGGAGACAGAGTGAACTGGCTGAGTAAAATGGAAGTTGAAGTGGAAGGCGGAAAGGAAAACAAAAGATGGGAAGTTGAAGAATCGGGATAAGGAAGAAGGAAAGCAAGTCAAGTCAACTGAACTGAATCCCGACTCTTTGCTGGTGAGTAGGAGAGACAGAAAGATAGAAAATGGTTAGCTGTTTTTGTGGATGGAGTTAACAGTTAAGGAATGTATTGTGACTTGACTTGTCTTGAGAGGTTTTCACTTTAGTCCAAGCACGGCGAAGGAGTTAGAAGAGCTTACTTAGACTATTCTAGTATTTCTTGCAGTATTGTAGTATAAGTAAGCCATATCTGCCATAGATATACATACGTTGTTGGTGGTAAGTCACTATAAATGTGTTTATTCAGTATAATAAATGGATAATGGCTAATAATATTATTATAGAGTTGTATATTTGGATAAATATATTATTGTGTAGGTGGCTACATAAAATATATAAAATAGGTAATGGATTTGGAAATAGGTGGCTATGCACGGTCTGAGATAATATATAAGGAAGAGTTAGTGGAGGAGGGAGAAAATGTATGGAGAGGAGTGACGTAATAGAAGCAATCCGACTGTTCGGTTATTGTCTCTCATGTCCTGGTAAACTAAGTTGTACATCAGACTTGCAACAGTTGCATTTATTTCAGACTTTCTCTTAACCTCGAGCAATATATATGGGCATAATCTGTAATCAAATTTAGTACAATTGTCTTATTGCAGCCATTCTTCTAGGATTTTATGGCGTGGAAAAGAAGATATAGAGTTTATTTTGTGAAACACTCGAAGGCGAGGCGATATTTTAAAAAGGGAGTACAACTCAAGGCACGAGAGAAGCATTTCGACGAACTCTCTTCCATGCTTTTCACTTTCTGCCTCGGATTCTCTCCCGAGCTGTGCTCCACTCTAAGTAAGCACATACAAACTACTGTGTATTTGTAGTTTAGTTTGGTTTTAGTCGGCAGTATATTTAAGTGGATACGGAGACCAAGAAGTCGTTACTACAAATACGAGATACAAGTTCCTCTCGTCGTACCTACACGCTTCTCCAGCGGGCCCACGAGTGAAGCGAGAAACTTTGATCGACTTTCGTGTAATAGCGGATGTTTCAACGGATTTGAAAAAGGAACTCTCCTTGCATTCTTGATATCTGCCACCCAGACTAACTTCGCTTTTCATTTCTCAGGAAACGAACTCAATGCACTTCTCAATACGCTTTCTCCAGCTCGCCATTACGTAAGTACTACTTCTCCAGGCAGGCAGGAGTATTAAATAGGAGTGAGTGTGACTCCAGTCCCATCCACTACACTACACACAACGAGACTTGCCAAGGAGCCCGCCCTGCAGAATATACTGTGTATATAATACTCTGTATGTATATAGTATCGTTTGGTTGATAGAGCAAGCACTATTGCCTTCCACCCAGCCGGAACACTATTTCTCCATAAACCACTTACCATCTGCATAAATAACTAAGGCTCTTTTCCTATTAGGCACGGGCCAACCTGTTCCGACTCCTAGCAACCGGAAATCTCGCTAAATCCTCAGGTGGGCAGTGCGGCCCATGTCGAGTCCTCCATTCTGTCAAAGAGGCTGAAGGACGAGTGTCGTAACTCCTGTCATCCCGAAACCCGTCCTCCTCCTCCTCCACTCAATCTGCATTACAGCCCTTGACTCGACTAACTGTCCATAAAACAGTTCCTATATCATCTCTAGGTACTTAGACTACATACATATGTATGATATGACTGCTGTATGTATATTTATATGATAGAAGTGAGAAGGAAAGTTGAGAAGGGCTATTACCGTCGGAAGGGATGCAATAATGCAACTACTGTACATATATCTGTTGGTACTGGTATGCATGGAGCTGGTAGGTATGCTTACATACTTAGATAAAAGTAGAAAAGTAAGTGCTCTAGTAAATACGTAGTGGGCCATAATGTAATGTCGTGTGTGTAGTTGCATGTACATAGTAGTGGAGGAGTCGTCAGTAAGTACTCGTCTTGACTTGTCTTGACTTTTCTCTGCTGGATCTCAGAAAACAGTTCATGGATAGTTCATTCCATCGGGCGGTGGGTCGGTGTGAGCGTCAGCTCAAACTCATCCACTCCCTAGCATAAATTGGCAAAGAAACGAGACAGAAGAATCCTCAAAGCTGCTCAGATTTAAAAAGCTTTGCTTTTTTCGGGATCAAGTCAAATAGCCTACGACTCAGAGTTCAGGGAAACTATATACGGTGCTTTATGTATAAATGGCATATAAAGAGGGTTATTTTTTAGATGATTCAGCTTTCAAAAGTTTTTGTTAGAGCCCAACTTATTTCAATGAGTCCGTGTATGATATGATACAGCAGAAACGAGAAGATCTGCTTGATCGTCGAACCTTCTGTCCCACCACCAGCGGCAAACCAAATTGTCATAACTCTCCGGCTAGCCCACATATAGCCCCTCATAAATGCATTGCTCTCCAGACCTCCAACTTGTGAATGACTCCATCATATCGACCCCAACCGCAGATGCTCCACTTATTTATTTCACTATTTCCGCTCTCACCCAACTGCCCGCTACACATCAGCCGATACTTACCTTCCTATTTACTACCTAGGCCTATTTACTAAGTCTTCTACATATATCTTCCTTTACTTACTCTTCCGACTCTGCTGGCCACCGTTTTGCTAAAGTCCCACGAAAACACAATCCATTGCCCACATATTGAAATCGAATACACTAATACAGACACTTACTACAGAAACGTATGTGAGGGCACTCAAAACACACAAGTACTACAGTAGAATGCGTAATACTAATAATAATCATGTTTTTTTACTTTATGCCCCTATCATAATAACATCCCTTAAGCCCTGTGCTATAGGAGGACCTACTATAATATCTGCTTTACGCACACTCATATAAAATATCTTTGACTCCGCTCCCGTTCATTGCACATAAAATTCTAGCAACAATTGAGTAACAAAACCAAGCCGACCTATAGACATCATCCAACCTCTCTTCCTCAATTTCCGGAATGTACTACTAGAAGCATAGGAATTCTACGGTTAATATATCAATGATCCTCAAACCTTGTTCCATACACAAAGCCCATGTACTTACAAATGAACAGCCACACAAACTTCAAATTGATCGTACATAATGCATTACTAACAATAGGGACTTACATGATAACTTAATAAGAATAAGAACCACTCGTAGACACTTGTCATAAGAAAAACGAAACCACTAAATTCTCATTTTATCCGCACAAAATATTGTTCAAGTCGTCCCAACTCCAGTTGCAATGACTAAACACATGTACTACAGATATAAGCAAGTCAAATGTCTCGATTGACTTCAAGCTCTACACTTTCTTGCCGTCTTCCTTTTTGCACACCTCCCAAACAATTCTCATTCATTCACAGCCAAAAAATTAAACGATTTCTTTATATCTTGCTATAGCTGTAACACAAAACTATCCCACGATTCCAAGTAACTCAACCATCAAATCAATCCCATGTAGCAGTAAAATCTTACAATCATAATTCGGATACCAAATGCACACTTGAATGATCTTACAAATATCAGAAGGATATATTAAATAAATATATACCTTATTACACATACGTAGCCCAATAGTTAAATAGATAGCAGCAACTACTTAAACAGCTTACAGTTAAACAATGGTAGAGGAAGATGAACTTATGATAAGGTCAAATATGCACAACAAAGCGAACATCAAACTGCTCCTATCTTAAGTTATGTGGCTTTCCAAATGGTTGTGCCATAGGATATACCTATGTTCACATTGCTATGCATATAACATGATTTTATAAATGTAGTAGATTGTAGACAGACATGTAATAGTAGGAAGTAGTATTTATTTAAGTATAAGCATTGGCCAAGTAAGGAAATATCTGTGTTAAAGCCCTGAGATTGTGTTGAGTCCCATTTGCAAGGATGAATATTGAAAATTCTTAGACATTTGTGGAAGGGATATGCCTAAATGTAGTTTTGTCTACTATCCAATGCAATATTTATGTCAAAACGGTAGGATTCGACTACAGCCAGCTGGAACAGTAACTAATAATTACCTGAGTCTGTCTTGGTCTTGTTGTAGTTTGTTCCAGTTGAGCTGCATGGCCACTCTCCCTCCTTGTACTTAGCAGAGTGCTAGACGATAGGGATTGAGTGAGTATGCCTAAGCCTGGAAGTATATGCATATCGTTTATAGTTTATGTAATTTGAAACAATGCAATGGTGCAATAGTAGAGGCGAGATGTGGAAATGCTAATAGTAGTTTTAGTTTCATCACCTGTACCTCGATCAAGTTCGACTCAGAGTCCTCCTCATCGGCTAAATATACAAAAATGGAAAGAAGGAACATTACCATAAATCAAGCACTGCTCTGTGCTTGACATCAAGTTTTGTAAAAGGCGAGCTATGGGGAATGGGTTTTGGAAATTACTTAAACTCGTAACGACAACTGTCGCAAAATTTATTAGCTCATAAGATTCTCAGTTCGACGCCCATTTGAGACCCGAGCGATAGAACAAGACCGACAATCTCTATACAATACCAAAATGAGCTCTGGGCGTCCCATCCTCATTTCCCAGGGAGGAAAGGAGAAATCTTAAGTTGTGGATCGACTAGCTACCCTTTCAATTGATGCATCATGTACCGTTACATGGGCATATATCACTTTTTCCATCTGAAACAATACTTACGCATCCCATTACCAGAATCCTCACAAAAATCTTGTGATGACATTGCAGTGGTTACGACAACACTACTTCTTTCCCTTCCTGTTTCTCCAATCCACGTCTACTTATGTATGTAGGTAAAAAATAATAACTTTCAGTAATATCCAGCTGCAGCACCCAATATAAATGCATATTTCCCATAACATTTATTTTTCCTACTTTGCTAACATGCACCAGACAACTATTTCACCCATCCCCACCACCGCTCAATCCGTCCGGCTCTAAATCCACATTCTAAATGCTTTACAATAAAATCGGGAAATCATGTAATGTGACTATTCAGTATGTGGGAACAGATATAATATTCAGATATACATAGCATATAGGTTGATCATTTTATATCCAAAACTATTTTCATTCATAGTACTTCTAAACATGTACACTTACAACTTCAATGGATACCAGGTAATCTCATCTCATATTCCCTTGGCGTGTTTGTAGACAGTTTTCTATAATAATTAATTGAGATGTCTTTGATCCTATACAGAATCTGTTAACTAACTGTTGGTTTTCTATTTAATTGTATTTGAAACTTACATGCTCAAAATACACTAACAATATTGTAAATAACATCCATCTAATAAGTAAATCAAATTAAACTTTTGTGAATCCCTACTTGAACAATAAAGTTCACATGAAAATACATAAAGATTAAATATATAGATTTTCGACACTAAATGAAAACAGGAAAGGATTATGTACTGGCTGTCTGCACTACTTGCAGGGCAATGATATATTATATCAAGTACTGGTGGTTTTAAAGAAAAATGTGGTATTTGCAGCTCAAATCATTAGCATGGTCGTAAAACTGAGATTGAAATGTTAAAATAGTGATTTGGTAATTGTGAACAAAGGAGTCCTTACTTTTCTCTTGGGTTGGTTGCAACTGTCGACAAAAGTCGGTCGGAAACGGAAATGCTAAGAGCTACTCACATTCACATTGCTCAAAGCATCCAAATAACAACGACGAGAAACGTAGCCCAGCGAGATTTTTCCGGTGTCTGGTTTCGTTTAGAGCTGGGGAAATCAACCACAGCAATTCCTGCATTTGATCCCTACTATTCCACAAGATAGTTGAGCAAGGGACCAAACTGGACAGGTTACTCGATTCTCACGGACTCCACTTTCAGTCGTCCACAACTTGACTTGTTTTGTCTTTGCCCACTCGTCGTCAACTATTTTTTATTTCTGAAGCAATTCCCCAGTGTGTCCATGCAAACGTATGCACCTCACAACTGAGTAGGTATTTATTTTCAGTGGTCTACCAACAACACCAATATAAATAACGGCAGAGCTTAGCCAAGAGATTTCCTATCAGTGCCACATTGAAGAACGTCTTTAATGGCTTGTCTCCCTAAAAATCTGGGCTGGTATGGTGATAACTATTCCACAGAAGGCGAACACTAGTAGAATATTCGGAAAGGAGCATTTTGACTCAAAGCTCAGTTGAATATCCTAATTGACGTTGTGTATGGAAGTGTTCTGCGGACAATTAAGACAGGTCTTGTTTTCCATGTAGCTCTGTGTTTCCTTTTACTTCTCGGACATAAATAACACAACAGAGTCAGCATAGGACGGTCATTATTAAAGTAGTTATTATTACTACTGCATTGTATAGTAATAATAAGTAGGCACATTAAAGCATTAAAAGTTATCTCAGAGCCCGTCACCGTCAACCGTGACCTTATCCTTAATTTATAGTGGCAAGCCAAAAGTAAGCAACATCATTCATTTAATGTTTCTTGAATTACAACTACAACAATCTACTTTTTGCATTATTTTCTATCAGTTATCAGTGATCAGACTGAGTAACTTATCTATATCTTTGTCTCAAGAAAACACTCGAGCCTATCTATTCCAGAGTTAGCATGCTATGCTATTAAGATTCACTCGAATCCAGTTGGGTCTGAATGCAATGAGACTGACTAGGCGAGACCAAAGACTCTTTCACTCCATCCTCCTAGCATTACATACTTAGTTAACTTAAAATTAGCTTTTAAATACCAGTCAACTATATATTTACGATATAAGCCCATAATAAGAGTAGGTAACAGGGGATCTGTACACACGTAAATCCATTTCACGTCAATCAGACAGATAGATCTGTAGGTCTATAAAGTGTAGCTTAGCTAATTGTCTGTTGTGTGTGTGTATGTGTGTGTGTTGGCTAGAAAACTTTACATTTATCTGTAAAATGCTACCAAAATGAGAGCATAATAGTATTATAAAATTTATCATACATTGTTCCCAACAATACAGAACAGTACAAACTCTACAAATAGTGGGAGAGAAAAGAGTCAAGTATAATAACCATAATAATATGATGTTAGCTAGTTTACTACGTACCTTAGTTACTACTATAGCAGATATTTATGTAGCAGGAGATAATGTTACATATTTTAGAGATACACAACACTACCGCCCGTACAGTCCATTAAGGTCTGTTATGCAGCAGTGTATAAAATATAGTGGAACTCGTGGAAAATGTGATTTATGATGAAGGGACTTGAATTAGGAAGGGAAGTCTCATGTTATATCATTGAAGGATAATAGTAATGCCATAATGTACTGGCCTGCTCGCTCTGGCTACACTTTTCTCACTCCAAACGAAGAAACAGAAAAAGATGTATGTACATAATATTATACTAAATACATATGGTAATAATGTAGTACATGGAAACACTGCTACATCCATACCCAGTCGAAGGTATACCCAATAGTAATGTGTCTTTCTCGACTTGGACTCCCTGGTTTCCTTCTCTCTGTTTATTAACGTAAGTGCACCAGATAGAACAAGTGAATAAGTGTTTATAGCAGGAATACTACAAGTGCTACTAAGAAGAACAAAGTGAACGGGTGTAAAACTACATCCTATCCTGCATTATTATATTTCGTCCTACTACATACTACTACATCAAAATACCATCCATCCCAATCCACAGTTGACTACTACTACTACTACCACTACTGAATATTACTATCTGCAGATAGCTATGAAGTTATTATATAAAGAATGAGTATATAATGTAGCAAGGAAAGTGGTTTGCTTTTTGGATAGTGAATGTGACGTGCTGGGTAGTTCAGCTCATTCGAGAGGAGTCAGTTGGGTTGAGTGGTAGGAGAGATTGAGATTGGAGCGAGATGTTCTATATGAGATATCAACAAGAAGCTTTGAGTTGCCTGGAACGGGTTGTATGGGCCATCGTCAAGGCATCATTTCCACTCGGCTGCTTTGCATCAGATCATTGTCTTCTGATAAGTCGATAATTCACCACTAATTTTACCTGCTCCTTGTGGCAGGATGCAAAGATTGCCCACGAACCATGCAATATCCTCTACCAATTATTACTACGATCCTTCCTCACCGCTCTTATACAATCCTATACTATAGACACATCTCTACAACTTATATAACTGGCATAGTGCACAAATAGACAATTCACTACTTACTTGGTTAAATAGGGCTACTTACTCACACTGCATTCTGCATACTTACATATGGGTGCACATATCCATTTAGCAGAAGAGTAGACATATCTATATCATGATGCTCGTGGTGGCATATGCGTAGGTATCTACGACTAAACAACATTTAATCCATCTACAATTAGACACATATATTCAATTGGTTGACCTAAAGTTCTTCGATCCTATAATGCCTTCTATTTAGTTGTAGATAAATATCTACTACAATGAGATGTTTATTGTGTTTAATGCAAATACTTCTCTTTCGCATTCTATGCATATATGAACTAGTATCTCATTACAGACTGGCCTTATCTTTCCCATTTGGAAGTAGAATTAAACTACGATACGAATATCCGGTGTTATTCCTTATTCAAATATTCTATCGAAATTTGAGCTGCTTACACTAATATGCCTTTATTTTCTACCATATAGTACATATAATGCAACTTTCCTCCATTTACTCTCATTTATTAGTAGTTTTAGAAATTACTTTATCGATATGCATAGTTCTAAATGCTTGATAGTGAGGTAGAATACTCGGCTGCACTTGTTGTTGTAATACATACAGGCAATAATGTATCTCCGAAATTATTAGACTTGACTAGATCTTGATTCTGCAAATAATATTCTATAATCTGTTCTGCTGCTAATAAGTGCACAACATTGAAATGAGTAATACCAGTAGCTACTACTGTTAAAAGGAATTTACTTTTGTATTTATTTATTTTCTCGAAATAAGCTTCCACAGGCTTATTTCATGTTTACTTTTATTCTCTCTGGCATTTCGACATGAATTCATTATATTAGTTACTAGTCTGTGCACACTCGTAGGATTTATTATGCTGGATCTTCCTAGGATACAAATATTATCAGTACCTAGCAGTACAGTGCTCTCTTGTTAGAAATCTTGGCCATCAAACACTTTAGATGCCAACAGCCAAGTGTGGCCTAACGAAAATACATCTGAATCTTATGCTACATGCATCTAACTGGCTTATTCAGTCAGATCAAGAGATTTTGGTTGTACCAATACAACAAAAGAAGAAAACATAAAAATGATTACTTACTCCACAGTATTTTTAGTTCATGTTAGCTACTTACTTATGCCTATGGTGTGGAGATAGTTTGTGGACTAATCTACAGAAGTGCAGAATGTGTTTTATTTAGCGTGATACACTGCCTAACCTTTTCTAAAATGATAAGTGTTTAATTAATTAACTATAGGACTAGCATAAAGAAAAATAAGAAAATCTCAATGCGTACTATCTATTGATAAATAAGGTACAGATACAGAAGAGAATAACACAATACAATAAAATAAGAAGTAGGGTGCAGTTTAATGTGGGAGCGTAGAGATAAATGCGAATCGGTAGTTTTTGTTAGTTGTATTTATATCTCGAAGACAGAGTACATATTTTTCAAGAGGTAGCCCAACTTTAGTTTATTTTTTATTGGATAAACTTGAGATACATTTAATCTCTTTAAGTAGTAGAAGAAGAGTAATAATTCGATATCTCGACTTGAGTCGACACGACTTTGCATTGCTTGTATAATGTTAGAGCAGATACCTAATCTAGTTGGGATGCACTGGGCTGATGCGAACTTAACTAGAAAATTAACAAAGTACATAGTTTTTAGGTACATACATTAGTTTATTGTCTGCCCCGTTCGTATAAGTGAATGAACAACTCACCTCTGCGTTGGGTGAAAGGTGAGCTCGAGTCTAAATCTGTTTGGCTCTACAGGAAAACATCTGCACATAGACACACAGGTCATGTTAATATGCAGAAGTGCACAAACCAAGCCAATAAACTACAATGGCAAACTCTTCTGTGTGTGCATTCGACATTTATGGAGATTCGATTCGCAATTACCAATATGAACCTTACACTTTTATGAATACGGCATATACATCCCATATAACCCTTTTCTTAGATGGACGCAGTAGTATTGACAATTACTAGCCACACAGCTGTACATTGTCATAAACGTTCTAGTTTGTGTACTCCTTCACAATATGTGATGGGTATGGTTAATATTATTTTGCTATGAAATATGCACAAGCACACGTATTTACTGCCCGTGCAGAAATAGCATGCATAATAATCGCTGTGTACTTTAGTGTGTCCTCCCACCCTCGCTCAGTAGTTTAGTTTAGTTCGTGCAGAATATGTTTAGCTATGTAGACATACTATTATTCTGTGTAAAATTAAAAGAGATCTTAAGGGATACGACTGTAGATAGTAGCTTGACGCCTTGAATTCTTCACGTTCGGATCTCAGCCGTGATGAATCCTAATTTGTGTAGCTGTTGAAACAATAAGAAAGACTTGAGTGACAAATGATAGATAGAGAAAGCATGAAAGACATGCCACAAACTACAGGAAATAGCGTTACGATATGTGAGTTCTAGTTGGGAAATTTCTTCATTCATAAGACCACTAAAGTATGCAGTTGTTTTGCACAAGCACCTCTGTTAATAATCCAAGTACCTAAGTAGAACTTTGGCCACTCTTCCTGCAGATTCACATAATTTAAGATTTACATATAGCTAACTGAACTGATCAATGCACTGGCTTTGTTATAACTCTAGAAATGTACCTCGTAAATAGCTACCTACTTGTACATTAGTAGATTTTGCATGTGAATGACAAAGCTTGGCTGTTAGAATGCTTGTTATAGTATTTGTACATATTTATGTAGTCTGCAGAATGCTATGCTACTTAGGGATATGAATTGGGATCGGTACAACATCCATGAAACATTTAATAAAAATATATTTTATGAATAGCGTATGGAAGTGTAGTAAGTATGTATGCATGGTTTGACTCTTGCGTTTAAGCAGAAGTGGTAGAGTGCACTGAGGTGGAGATTTGGGCAGATTCACACATAAAGAAAATAATATATGGTTACCTATAACTACTTATGTGGCTAATGCTCACATAACACTCGACATAAACACATGCATAGAGGGTGAGTACACAGAAGTGCTATCTTATGATTCAATGGAACTAGGTATTGAGTAAATTTATTATTATTCTCGTAGATATATTAAGAATGTTGCATATTGCTCCTTTTTTATTGTATAGCAAGTAGCAGTGAGTAAGTGTATTAAACAATATTAGTTGGCGTGCAGAATGTGTATTTGTAAAGAAGAGGAGAGGGAAGAGAGCGTGTCAAGCCCTACCCCTGATCACTATCACAACTCAATAACCTATGATTACCTGAGGAACATTAATGTTCTGGCTCAACCGTAACTTGTCGGTTACTAACTCACACTCAACTAAACTTATATACTACACTTACTCACACCAAAGCAAACCAAAGTGCAGATAATACCACACAACTACAAAATTTAACTCTGTGTACTTAAACACATTCAGAATCTGCCTTGTTTTCTCAGAATGTCAATGCTTTCAATATTCGCACGCTACATCTTTACTACAACCGCAATTGTAAAGCAATTTCAGTCGGCACACACCATTTACTCCCAAAAATACACATCTCTGCCAGTCACATTCAAAAACAACTTTGTGGGAAAATTGAGAATCTCGTACCAGTTTACCTTTCCTAAAGACAGAACCAATTCATCCCTATCCTTATTGTTACTATCAAACTATCAACTACTTGCAACTTTGCATCTCTCTGACAATACGTTGTTCAGTACATCCCTTCGTTGTCTCTCTGTGTACACAGTCATACATGAATACATGGTAAGTACACATAACTCATTTTGCTGACAAGTCATTCAGAAACAAGATAACGTTTAGGTAGAGAGCTAGAGTCCAATTCACAACAGCTCAACAAGTGCAAAGTATTTGTCTTCTATTTACATTATTGCAAAGTTGACATCACATTATATTACTTTGCACTTGAATGGAATAGCACACATGGTTAATGCATCTTCCCACTACTCAATTGTCAGAGATTCCCACATTCACGGCTATGCTATTACAATACTACTACCCTGCTCTTATATACATCGTTACATCACCTACCTACAGATAGCGATACAAAAAAGAAGATGTATCAATTTAGTATTGCCACTGGAGACATTCACGTATGTAGCCTTTTGGTGAATCAGTCACTTTTTTGAAATACATATTATTAGGTACTTCTGCATAAGAAGAATCCACGTATCATTTCTTTGAGCATTCAACAGTTCAACCAGCAGGAGTAATTTTTATTTATTGATGCATTACAACAGTATAAACACATCTGTACTTACATGTACAAGATATACCACTTAAGTTATGCTTGGGCATAGCCTTACAGACACTTAGGTACAGATAAAACAGACGTTTTGTGTGATAATTGATAATGCAGTGTAGGTACCTTCACCTGTACTGTGCAGATATACATAAGTTTAGTTAGGTATAGATGGAAATCGATAAGATTTGCCAGTTTTAGCTCTGTTATTGCTTGGCGTTAGTTTTTCCTTTACTTTACGGCTATCGTTTGGTTTTGTTTAGCTTCGTTGATCTGTCGTGTCTTCAGATTATCGTTATTCCATTCAGTCTTCGCACATTAGTGTTTAGTTTGTGTGACGATATCGACTAACAATAACTATTTAGTTTACTTTACATTTCCCTTGCTAACTTCTCTTCGCTTCGCTAGAATTCAATTCAGACATTTGCATGTTGTGTATCTGTCTGTTCGTAAATACTACCTAATCCACTTCTTATGTATTCTACAGCTACCTAGCAGATGATTTCGAGCTCATTTCCCTCTTTCTTTGCTGTTTTAGTAGATAAACACAAGCAGTCGTCATGGTCTCATAATGCTTTGTTTGGATTACTGTTAGCACTACACTAATCGTACACTAAGTATACGGAGCCAGTCTAAATATACCAGACGCAGATCACACAAAAACCATTGCACTATAGATTTCCTACTACTATCAGTCAAATCAAGTAATTATCTATCGACACAAGAAAAAGCGTCCTGTGCCATTAAAGCAGAAAATAAAGTATAATTGGAAAGGCAGATGCGGGGATTCCATAGATATTCCTATTGTACTACTTACTCTTCCGTCTTCACAATAAATACTAAACTTGTAGTAGTAAACATTCATTGCGACTAAACTTTACCATAAGGGGCTAAAATCAGGCCAGGAACATTCCAATTGTCCAATAGACACCCAAGTATACCTGATTTTAAAATATACTATTTAATTGTATTTTAATATTCTTCAGTTTTTGTTGACTGGGTCAGTTAATCCAATCGAATTTCTTTTTCAGATCAGCATTTCATAGGATTTCATATCTGTAGTACCCAATAAAGTTAAATTTATCATCTCTGATTGCATACTACTTCCTAATGTTCATAAATTACTTATCTAAAAATGAATTATTACTCAAGTTCACTGAGATTATTCAAAGATATGCTAACAGACTAAGGTTCGCGAAGTACAAGATCTAATTGTAGTCAATCCGAGAAAAGAAACGGTGAAACTAAAGACAGAACAAACTGATTTAGAAATGTAAGTAGGTCGTGAATTGACCACACTCTAATTGATTTGAAAAGGCTACAATCACTACACATATTTTGGTCCAGTTTTTGGTACCTGGAGATTAGTCACATCCGGCATTGGAATTTATGTTTATGTTTAATACCAGTGCCGCCATTAGTATCGCCTTACGGCTTACATGATGTTACATATGAGCCCTTGAGAGAGGGGAAAGATTGTGATATCAATTTCGAAACTTGCTACAAAAAATAGCCAATCCGCATATTATTGTAGATTATAGAGGGATGGAAAATCCCTTACATATTGAAAGTTAGTGGGCAAAAGCAGCTTTATTATGAACTGCATGTTTATCTTTAGTACTATCGATGCATATTACACATCTCAGAGGACCTCTTAGGTGGCTACGTAAAATAGACTGAAATAAAATACATTTTGCTGGACGTCTGTGGATGTGAAGTCAATTGGGAGAATTTCTTGGCAGACACACATGATTGCAAATACCGTATATTCAGTTTTAAAGTTTTATCAGCTACCTTGAGGAGATAGTGTATTTGGCATGAATAAGTTATGTGTGGATTAAGTGTGGAATAAAAAGGTAGGTAAGGAAGGAGAATTTACGGCGGATACATCTGTGTGTGTGACAATGAATGAGCTGTAGTGTTATGTTATGTAGAGGAGTTGGTTGTAGCCTTTCGGGTGTGAGTCTTAAGGAAGGAGTCGAGAGTGAATGAGAGGAAGATTGCTCTAAGATACACAGAGACAGTGTTTGGATTTTGGATCCAGTGTGATGTGGATGAATTGAGGAGGGTTGGAGGAGACTCAGACTTCTTAGACTCTTGACTGAACTCAAGTTGACTAAACATAATGTCCCGTGCGTGTGAGACTCTTTGACTAACTACTCTGCCTGCGTAGCTTAGGCACTTTGCTATAAATTTATACTGCCGTTGTCTAAAGCCCTACTTACAGACTACAGTAAAATATTAATGTTTTTCACAGAGAGATTTACTTTGAGGTTAGATTGCATTAGAGTATAAAAGGAGAGCGATAATCTGAACACACATACCGAAGTCATCTAAGTAGTAATAAGTACATAATATATTCCCGTACCTTGCTTTGACACACAGCACCTTAGAATAGTAAATAGAAAATCCTACAAATAAGTCTCATGCTGATTTGACTTTTCCTCTGTATTAAGTGCATGGATGGGTAAATCAGACTATAATACTGGCTACGAATACAACAAATAGATAAATACTGATGGAGGTACAGATACACACACATGTCCATGTCTTGGGAGGAAAGTTTGTTGCTGCATGTGCTGTTTGAGTGAAGTGAGTTAAATCTTATGTACATACGAATGTAAGAATGAGGAACATAGACAGAGAAATAATATGCAATGCCAATATGCCACCGAGCCAACCACTACATAGCAGTGCCACCAGAAATAACTTGACTACGGAAAATGAATAATGTCACACCTGCAACAGCACATAAGGAAGAACTGCAACAAACATCTATTCCAGTTCAGGCATACTTAACACACGAGGATTCGACAACACCCGGTATAATTAGAACGCGTCTCCCTCTAAATATAGAATTGTTTATGAGCAAACAAACAACGCTTTCCTATATGATTTGATAAGATAAACGAAACATTCCATCCTCCCGTGCATTTACACTCACACAGCCCCACATCGTCTCCACCAAAAACTAAAGATAAATAAGTAACCATCACATAACTTTGCATGTATTATTTAGATATTTCTACATATAGTCCTAAGTGTGAATTATAATGCATAGCACACTCGTACGCCATAATTACAACATTTAACACTGGATGCTTGCCTCTCCGTCTTTGCTAATTCTCGTTCCCCGTGCCAGACTCAACAACAAAACAAGTACTAATACGCAATAAACGACACAGATAGAAACGAAGACGAGAATGACTCATAATGTGATGCAAAGAGCATTTATCAAATTCCTTCATCAATCATTTCAGTCGTCAGCACAGAGTACCTACTATATGTAAGTGGCATGTAATTTACATTCTGCAGTTCACGAGTTCACTAAGTATGTACTTACTTATTGTTATCTGGTTAAATCTCATGATTAAATGTACATGTCAACAGATGGATCAGTTTCATCCCGGAATAATTATACTGGACATTAAATTGACAGCCGCAGTCAAGAATTGAGCAAAGATTGACAGGGCACATGAGACATTGCACATTAATTTAAACGAGATGGTTTCAGCATTCCGGCTCGGATTACAAACACATCATTTTATCTGAATTCAGGCACAGATTTGCTCATCTGCATGTGCGTCCACTCACTCTGGTGTCATTGTTATTAGTGTTGTTGACTTTGATTAGTAATTACAGCTAGGATTATTTAGTGTGCAATTGCACTTATTTTTGCTGACAGTCCCAACTAATCTAATTTTCCTTCCGTTGGGATGCTTTATAATAATCATTGGCATTGAGAGGGCAACCTCGACTGTCTGGTTTGCCCTCTCGCCCTCTCATAAACATTTACTACGTCAATATAAATACAATTACATATTATATTAAAGCATTCTAAGCATGAACTTCAATGGAAAATATAATAAATACTATAAAAGGGATATTAGTAATAGCGTGTGGCTGTAGAATGATAATCGTCCTGCAATTATGATGTGTGCGTGATCAATGAAATGGAACTCTAACCATGCGGGCCACCGACGGACGACGATGAGAGAGCATTTCAAAATTCTAAAAGTGTTGCTAGACTGCATTAACGAAAGCACCATAATTAAATACGAACAAATAGATATCATATTACATTTCCCGAGTCTGTCTGAATGGAACGAAATGTGATGAGTGTTCTTTCTGCATCTATAGCCACTATTACGCATCCTACTACACTTATTTAGGCATCCATTGTTACAATTACGATTAGTTCCATTCCAGATCTTCCATATACATAATAATAAGGTAATCTACCGCTCAGACACTATTACTTATTGTCACTACAAGATTAGAGCGTACCTACACAGTTTCTTTAAAACGTATTTGCGTACACTAGCTATAGGATCCAATGCTTGTCTCAATATGCTTTGGGATATAATATTCGCTACACGGACTCGTTTTACTGTACTGCATGATAGTTATGCTAAACGGAATGGTACAAGGTGCAAGGAGGTTTAACTAACTCACTTCCTCACTAACTAGATAAGAGATAACATTTTTTCTCAACAACCATTTATACAACAGCTGAATTGCTCAAAGTAAGTAGAATCAGCAGAGGAGCCAAGCCAAAGGGAACCAAGACACACTTGCTACATTTTCATACTTATGTATGTACATGTAAATAGATAGATACCTAACCAAAATGATTATTAAGAGAGACTCTTCAAGTTGCCTCAATGAATTATTCTTTATCCTGATTGCTAATCTAATACCATTTCGTTTCTAGTATTATAATGCAAACTATATTCTCCGCACGTTGTCTGTACCATCTTAGAAATTACACAAAGAATAATTGTTATTGTTATGTTGTCGTGTAGTGTGTGGAGGCTTGACTCTAAGTAGAGTTGTTTCTCTGATTATACTAAATATAGATCCGCTTATTCTCTATAATAAAGGATATTAAAGTAGCTGATGTAAACCATCTGCATGTCGCTTGTATTAATTTTATGGCTCCACTGCCAAAAACACTCTTTAACACATGAGCTACAATGCGTACCTACAAAGACATCAATTGTGTACAAGTACTAGGATTATTCTTCAATAGAAGTATTTTTATACAAATTTTTTACTTGTCTTGGTCATTCATTTCATGAGATTTACGAATTTTTAGCATAAACTTTAGACGGTTGGCAGTGGTTGTGTTTTGCAGAATACAATTTCTAGCAGAATAGTGGAAAGTAGTAAGTAATCTTTTGATAAAATATTTTATTGTGTAAAATAGCAATAATATTATCCAATAAAACAACATGCAATTAAACTGGGTGCAGTTATGAAATGAATTTTAACCA
>JABASH010002723.1:0-19045 GCA_019776445.1 Tomocerus maximus | reverse complement strand
ATTTTAGCAACTTCCATCCACAATAAGTGTATTATTATATTACAATGTTAAGATACATTTACTATATCTACGTAGATGTTTCTTTCCGTCGCCGTTAACTTATTTTGAGTAGACAATAGATAGGTCACTCTACATCTTCCTATATCGTCATTGTTGTATTGGACAATTAACTACAGTAAGGTAACAAGTGTATAAAAAGGTGTACAAGAAGTCTACTGCAAATATTATTTCTGTCCAATCTAATTGTCCTGTGTATACTTCCAAACGTGGGTAACAGTATACTGCTTACAGCCACTATTTAATACTACTACTAAAAAGTATTGATTCCGGCGATATGCAAAATGTAATTTTAAAAATCGAAAAGAAAGAAACCAGCCGTGGAAGTATTTTAAGTATCATCACGAATCATCAGTAGGTAATCAAGAAATCATGGGTGTGACAAACAGCAAAGGGAACTACAGGAGCTTATTTCTTGAGAAGAGGTTGACTCTCTCCGTTTTTCTGTTCGGAGGCGGAGGTGGAGGTGGCGCCTGCGGAGGTGGAGGGAGTTGAGAACGAAGTGGTGGCCATCGCTGGGGGGGTGGAAGCTTCTATGAGGGCGGAGGAGGAGAGCGGGAGGAGGGGGAGGAGGCCAGGGGAGGAACTCTTCCTGGAGGAATTGGACGGGCTGCTTTTAGTTCCTTTGGTGCTGCTTCCTCCCGCACTGCCCGCGCTGTCCCGCCGCTCCTTCCCTTTCCCATCTTTGTCTGAGGAGGAGGGCGGGGACTGCTGGTCGGGAGGAGGGGGTGGAACATCGCTCACAGTTCGACTGGCGGTGAACTGCCGTACAAAACTAAATTTAGAGAAGAAGGACTTGGACTCGGTGGAAATGGCCCCCGCACTTTCCCTCCTCAACTCCCGGTGACCAAGAAACCCGGAGGTGGAGGCAGCCGTAGATGTGCTGGCGGCACTGGACTCCCGCCGGGTCTCGCACAAACTCCCTTGGCGCCTCATCGATGTCTTTTTCCTGGAGAAGACCAATTTCTGTAAGTCCCTTCGCTCACCCGGACTGAGTCGATTTGTAGCAGAACCAGATGAGGTTGAGGCCTGTTGGGAGTCACGTGAGTATTCGTTAAGTCCGGACAAACTAAGTCTTGAGCGAGAAGCAGAGCCGATGCCCATGGAGAGCATTCTTTGTAGCTGATGAGTTCCGTAAGAGGTCGTTGGTGGGGTGGACAGAGGTGCTGAGCTCCGGCGGAAATCGTCGTAACTCCTTCCCATGTGCGACTGGCCTGGAAGAAACCGTTGGCTGGTTGACGGCTGCTGGTATGAAGCACGACGAGGAGATTCGGCCTCAATGCTGCAAGCTTTGTACAGAGCCCGTACCCGTTTAGTTTTGCTCTCCAGCACCGACTCCAGCATGTCTAGCTCCGACGGAGAGAGAGCGCCTCCTGCGAAGCAATCTTTCATTTGTCTGATTTCGTCCTCCAATTTCCGCATTTCTCCAACCGTTGCTTTGGTTTTCTCCTGTTTCTCGTCCTCTTTCTTCTTCATTTCTTTCGCCAGCATTTTGGCTTCCCAATTGAGATTATTGAAGTCGTCCGAGTCCTCGTCAGTTTCCTCATAGACTTCTCCGTCGTCGTCGTCGTCCTCCTCCTCTTCGTCCTCCTCCATCCCAATTGCACTCCGTCCTTCTTCAATATCCGCAGGGGAGGTGCGAGGCGTCTTTTCTCTGCAAGTGATCTCCGTGATCCCTTTTTTCCTAGGCTCTTCTTCCGAAGAAGATGAGTTTTCATAGTCAGTCAAGTCTAGATTCCCCACTTTGAGGGCAACGGATTCCCTAGGGACGCCCGTGCCACTCGTGGACGGCTGAGCAAAGTCACTCTGTGAAGGGTGCAAGTGCTTATTGAATTGGAAACTATCACGGTCACGATGAAACTCGTGCTCCCACGGAGCCCGCCCACTAACTGCAGACGGATCCGCTTTCGGAGATGGACACAACTCACTCATCTCTATCGTCTCCTCCTCTGCGATTTGTGCCCACGTCGTCAAGTGATCTTGCTCTTCTTCCAACAAATCCGCAGCCGCACACTCGATGTCCGCCCTCTCGAACACTTCGTCATCAAAGTCCTGATTGCTTATCACCGTGTCGATGGAATCTCCCCGTGAGAACAAATACGAGGATTCCACCTGGATGGGATACGACCTCGCAGCTCGGAGACGTGGGTGTTCGTGCAGAATTACGTCTTCTTCCTCGTCGTCGTCCAAATTGTCGTCAAAGTCATCCAGGAGTAAATCAGTCTCTTCCAATTGTTCTGTGAGTCGGGAGCGAATGTTTCCACTGCGTGAGGAGCTCGGACTGTCTTTATCTTCAGTCTGGAAATCTTCTTCGCCATCGTCACTATCAATTTGCCCAGCCGAGCCATTGGCTGTCAACGCAGCTCCGTTTTTATGCTTCAAGCGACACGTCACCAGTTGCTGGGCTTGGTTTAAAGTCTTGTCTTCAAGCTCTTGAATACGAAGTTGAAGGACAGTGATTATCTCATCCCGCCTCTTCACCTCTGTCTCTAGGACTTGGAACCGATCTTGGAACTTGTGGTGGATCTCCTCCATTTTGATACGGATGATGTTCCGAATGCCCATAAACACTCCACCGATGCATTCTTCTTGAGCTGTGGCTATTCCCAGACTGCTCAGACTTGAACTATCCGACGGGTCTACCTCTCTCTCTCGTTTTATCATTGCCGATGATCCTTGACGACTTCGTGGATTCTAAAAAGTAACAAATTCCTTTTATTAATATATATTTCTTTACCTTCCTAAGTTTATAATTTATTAGTCTCCATCTCATTTCTCAGATCCTAAAGTTATATCCTAAAAACTATTACATCATAAAAGAAACAATTTTTCTCACAGTTATTAAATTCTACTTTATAGAAATAAAGCCTCGTCAGATAAATTCCTGTCAAGCCAAATCATTTCCAACTATCTAGATCAAAACTGGCGAGGTGATTCTAGTGGATTCTACCTTTAAATCGAACTCTTGATTATTTTCCCTCCCTGTTTAAAATCGCCGGCTTAAGGTTTGTAATTTAGCATTGGGAAATAGAACATTTTCGAGGTTTCTCCGACTCTATAAGTACACGGGTTTCATTTCATCTTGTCACCTTCGCACGTCTTGGGGACTAACCAAAATATAAGGCTGAGGCAGTGCACTGATCTAGAATTTATCTCTAGTGAATCACTCTCCTCGGTCTTGACAGTCAAGTCCGATGGGATGAAGCCATGATGCATTCACAAAACGTAAGCCCGTCCATTAATCCTTATTGCCTCTCCCGCATTACTCCATCTTCCCATCCAAGGCCCCAAATACACTTTCCTTTCCAACCCATCCTTAATGCTTACATTCTGAGCTTCATCTGATATCCTTGTCTTTCGTCTGTCACCACATTGCATGGAGACTGTGCAATCTCTCCAACCATTTAGTACCGTAGAAAAGATTTCCGCAGAAATATCTTTTTTTGCTACATAGACACTCAACTAGAGGATGATGAGGCAAGGGCCAAATCAGCCCAGTCATTTTCAAAGATCCTACATACGATTTCAATTTTAAAACCCATTCCTTTCCCTAAATGGACATTAGAGTCACACAAACAAACTTGGCTCGATATGTTTCTGTTGATTTCAACCTTAACGACCCTTTCTGTCTGACTGTCGTGTCACTTTTACCGGTTATAAAAGACATTCTCAGAATGAAATCACTTCTATTAGTATGTTGTTGCCATTGGGAAGGCATGATTGATACTCAAAACCTTGTCGCTAGTTAATTGTGACCAATTAACTGTAAAGCGTGACAAAGATATCTGAAAAAATTGGATGGGTTTGTATATAGCTTTCCTCGAGGAATCAACAAATCGTAAGAATCTTAATCCTAGAGCGAGAGATTTCCTCATAATTAACATTACGTGCACGGAATTTCAAAGTGAATTTTGTTCATATTCTCCCATTACTGCAACGACCGTTTTAGACGAGAAGTGCACTCTTTTCCTCCCAGAGACATAGAGGTGATTTAAAGTCACATTTCGAGTTTGAAATCTTCGCTTTCCTTTTGGGTCTACTAAAAGAGAAAGATGTAGAATGAGAAAAAATCAAGAAACTACATTTAGAAGCTATTATTGTATATCCTTCAGAGATATTACCATAAGTACTGTAAAGTTATATTGCCTATATTGTGCTTGTACCAGTTTAACACCCTCGACGACGTTCTGTATTCTATAAAACGGGATGTTATGGCATAGCATATTTTATAGCTTCATATACAAGATTTTTATAGATGCTCTAGTTTATAAGTAGATACAGATAGTTGAGGAGTTGCGTTTATCTTTATAACTCCTCAGCTTCTTCCTACCCTTACTTCCCAAGAGACGAAAAGCTGAGAAAGTGGTAACAATTTATTCCAATCGAAGCGATGTCGTTAGCCTGCACTTTGCACTCCTTTTACTAGACAAAGTGCAAAATAGCAACTGAACTTCGTGTTCCATTCCCCACTCATCATCTCATTAAATTAACCTATAAGACCTAGCATATAACGATTTCTCCTGTCCAGTCGTCACTGTCCTCCTGACTCCTCCACTCCATGCACCTCTATGTATGCAATAATATATTTATTTAGTCCCTCTGCATGTGACACAAGAATTCGTCAAACCCCAGATGCCCAAACATCTACATGTGCCAAGATGACGGTGGGCATTAGCATTTTCCAGGTGAACAGCCTTGCCTAGTCTAATTTGCATCATTATAGAATCCTCCTGAATTTACTTGTGAGCGAATCCTCCGGAAAAGTTTAAATTGCACCAGCGGAGACGTATATCTTTATCCTTTCAATTCCAGTCACATTCTGTCTCGCATAAAAACTAAACCAAGACATCTCTACTCCCAGTGGCAGCCTATTTGTAATAAGGACTTCCCTATTTTGATATTTTGCTCCTCGCTTCAAGAAAACTGGGAGTTTACTTAAGACAGACAAAAACTGTAACTTCCACCTTGGACTAAATTATATTCTTGGTAGAAAAAGTATAAAGGGAGTTCTTACTTCTGTTGTCACTGTGTGTCTTCGTGCCGGGGGTGGTGAGTTAAGCAAAGGGACGACAGGCCACCCCGTCCCTCTTTGACTAGTACCATTGACACTTCCATTGCTATTTCCATTGCTACGGTCATAAAAGTCGCATCTCATATCAAAAAAGCCGGAAGACGGATCTTCTGCGAGTCTTGTCATCTGGACGAGATTAGGAGAGTGTATTTGTGGGGGTTGGTTTTGCCAGTGATTCAATTGTTGTTCCGCAGGTGGTGCCTCGGGCGAAGTAATATTGACAGCTTGTCGTTGAAAAGTGACGTTCTTAGAAAATTTTCGATGTCGTGCAGCAAAGCCCTCGAGTGT
The DNA here is from genome assembly GCA_019776445.1 of Tomocerus maximus. Classification (NCBI taxonomy): domain Eukaryota; kingdom Metazoa; phylum Arthropoda; class Collembola; order Entomobryomorpha; family Tomoceridae; genus Tomocerus; species Tomocerus maximus. The sequence continues at coordinate 13,629 of JABASH010002723.1, read as the reverse complement.
GGGGGCGCGAATGAGTCTCTGATATTCTCTTATTTCCTGATCTGGATCAATGTCTCTTTCCCTGGCTTCGTCTTCAGCAGCTGATTCAGCGAGTCTCTTGAGAATACTCTTCAGATTTCTCCGCTCTGGAGTTTCATTACTTTCCGGGGACAATGGTGGGCTTAATGATTCGTTATCGTCCTCCACGTTCTCATCGTCCATATCCCAGTCGCCTTCGTTTTCGCCGTCCGCGTCTCTTTCCTCGCTTTGCTCAGCCCGATAATACTGTTCGATCTTCTTCTTTTTTCTCCTTGGCATCGGTGTGCTGTGTTTCCCTCCTTGAGTTGGGTAATCAACGTTTCTTCTCCGAAGACCATTAGTGGCATGCAAGTCTGGACTTCTCTCTTCCCGAATCTGTTGACTCTCACTAGGCCCCTCAACAGCCACGGCTTGTAATGACTGGGCAGGCGGAGTTTTTGTTTCACTCGGTTGTGTATCAGTTTCTTCATCTCTGTCCATTTCATCGGTAGCATACTCTCCCAGTCCCTCGCCACCGGCAACATTAGCGTCTTCTTTATCCTCCTCTTTTTCTTCTGTAGCTCCTCTCACAATCACAAGTGTTGGGGCGACTGCTCCTTCATCTGTCAGTTCTCCTAGTGGCGGGACAGGAACACCAGGAAGCACTTGTTCACGATTCGACTGTGTCCTTCTTCCTTTTGTGAGAGAGTGGAGTTGCTCATCAAACACTTGTCCACTCTGAGTACCGGGAACTGCACTTGTTTCACTGGAGCCTTCACTCGTGCTCCGAGTCAGCCCAGTGTTCCCAGTTTTACTTCGTAGAATCTGCGCGATTTTTTGTCTTTCGTTCAGGATTTGAAGTTTCCTGATGAAAGGAAGACGGGAGAATTCAGGAGACAGGTCGTCAACAGATCCGTAGGTTTTGGCATTTTTCTGTTTGAATGGAAGAGCAGATGGACGCCCGATTATCGTTGAGCCCGGGGCAGAAGAAGCCCCAGAAGATGTCGAGAGTAGTGGCGAGTCTATTGACACTCTTTGAGAAGAACTGGGTTCTGGCATCGGCTCTATTGTGTATTCCGGCGGAGGTTCATCAGTCTGTGACGAACAGGGCGGGGCAGACGAGCCCCGGCCTCTGTCCTCACTAAGCGGGTGACTTTTAGGGGAGACGACGGTTTTGGGCTGCGGAGTGCCAGATCCTCCTGGAGCAGGACACGACACTGGGGTAGATGGCGCGGGCATAAGAGGCGGAGTCAGTGGACCAACGGAGGAGGAGGGAGGAGAGCCGATCTTCCCAGCGGCGGATTCCTGAGAAGACACGCTGTCCCCACGCTCCTTTTCTTTTTTGTCCTTCCGTATTTTAAGCTTGCTCCATCTCCCGGGCTTTGACTTCTCCTGTGGCTTTGGCAAAGGCTCTACTGTGGCTTTCGTAGAAATTATCGGGGAGCCGGTAGACGGAAGCTCGGGTTGTTGGCGCGTTTTACTGGACTGGAGTACCTCGGGGGGTGGAATGAGACTTTTGAGCATATTCTCCCGCTCCTCCTGCTGCCGTCTCTCCCGCTCTTCCTTCTGCCGAAGAAGACGAAGTCGCTGGATGAGCGGAAGACCAGCCCCTATCACCTCGGGCTCCAGATCCGGACTCGTAGCGGTAGTATTCGCCTGAGCACTCGCTTTACCCAGGGGAAGTTGTACTTTTCGACCCCCTGGAAGAGGGATCAGGGAGATAGATGGCGAAGAGGACGTGGACGTCGACGGTTCTTTGTCTTTCTCGTCACTCGCCACGTTATGCATTCGTTTCAGCATTCCGCGAGGAGGCGGGAAAGATTGGTTTGAGTCCCGAATGCTCACCACGCTTTCTTTCCTACCGTTTCGATTCCTCAGTCCGTCGTCTGCTTTCCCTGACTCTGGTTCACTGGAATCTTCCTTACTGTAAAAATTCAATCACATTTCTTACTATTTATAAACGGAGAACACTAATTCAATAGACAAGATTTACAGAACCAATTATATTAGACGTCCGCATATTTTAACTTGAATAAATTGTCAAACAAATTTTAGTTATATATATTAGTGCATTACATACACCGAAACTAAAATCAAATATGAATGGCATCTTTTTTGAAAATAATTTGCAGAAACTTAAAATCTCAGTATTTGACTAGCCACCGGCTAGTGGCATTAATGCTAGTGGCTAAAATGGTTTTTAACCTGGCTAAAACCATTTTAGCCCTACCATTTTAGCCAGCTAAAGTGGTCTGCTGGCTGGCTAATGTAAAAAAGCCGGGTAAAATAAAACACTGTTCGTAGTATTCAGTGATCTAGAATAAATTAAATTGAGATAAACTGACCTTGAATTGCTTTTCCGACTACGTCGAATGGCATTTCTCAGTCCTTTGACATCACTGCGAAGTTTCTCAACAATTCTCTTTCCGGTATTGAGGTCGGCAATTGGAACTTCGTCTCCGGAAAGAGTATCTGGACCCTTATTGATATTATGGCTACTTAGACTAATGGCAAGAGGTGAGGAAATCTTCTTCGGTTCCACCTTCTTCGGGACTGCGGGACCTGACGCTTTTCTTGCTTCCATCAGACGTTTTCGACCCAATGTTTGTAAAATCTCCTAAAATTTAAAAATGCAAAAATGTTTACTCGACCATCTATAACTCTTTATACAGGCGAAAGTGGATTGGTAGTTGAAGTTTAGAAATTGTGCAGATAGCATGTATGGCATGAGGAGAGTTATTGACTTAGCATAATGAATTTCATTCGTTTGATGTACTTAAGATACTTGATGTGAGGATAAGGATTTGTGAAGACGAACTTACTTGAGCTTCGGGGTAATCTTTCATGGCGGCCAAGACGTCCTCTCTAGAGAGGCTGAAAAGCTCCGAATAACCGACAGAACGGACATCAGCTGTGCGTCTATTGTCATCAAAATAACACAATAGAAAATAAATTGACAAAACTGTCGACAACATTTAAAGAAGACTCTGGTTGGCCACTCATCGGCATTAATACACTCACTACTCTCATCTTTTCTATCCTTCTAGCCTCAATCTCAAACACAAACCTCCGTTCATCTGTCCTGTCTTTGTTGTCATTGTCAGTCTATCCGTCACACCGCCACGGCAATTCACTTATGTGACACTCCATTCCACTCTCCGAGATTCTTTATAGATAGGCTGTCTATGTCTGTAAATTATAGCAACTAATACATAGTTATCAGAGATATTATAGGTGCATCTCCTCCAAAAGTCTTTCTCTCCTGTAAATCTCATCTTACTTCTTTTCCTCTGGTTTAATACTAAACTGGAATGCTTTGCGATTTATCCTTGTCATCGGCCATTATTTTCTAGCACACATACCACAAAGTCTATTATTGACATATTTTTTACTTATCTGTACACATTAAGGGTAACTCGACATTACAGTCTTTCGACACCAAACTCTGTTGATTCATTCCTACCGAACAAAAACTTTTATTCCATCAGTCTAAAATCGCTACTAAGATCCGACAACCTTATAGGTTCAGGGGACGCTGTATTTCTAGAGTTAATTACTTTCTCATGATGAGCACTTTTCGTCACCCCAGAGAATTCATCTCACAAATCTAATGTAAGTAGTCAAACAAAATTGATTTCTTTACTGCTCTAAGTTGTGGAGATTTTCCTTCCACGTGTGACTAACTATATGACTTATTCGTCGTATATGGCATATATTATGTGATGCAATCCATCCATGAATACTAAACCCACGCTTTTACTGGCAAAATGCTAAGATCTAAAATATCTTTATGGCACTCAATTAAAAATATCTTTACGAGTGGGACGTGAATCATTATTTATGTCAACAGCAAGAAAATGTAAGAAAACTCACTTGTTGAGTCCATCTAGGTTGAGAATTCCAATTTCACCAAAAAAGTCTCCTGCTTGCATTGTAGTGAGCACTTTCCCCAGTTCACTAAAAATAAAAGATTAGTTCAGTGTGGGCGGACTTGTTATTCGTCCTACGATGCTATTACACAATACGCTTAACTTAATTGAAATTCTAGTAAATTGAAACGAATAGATTTAATGATAAAGTAATTCCATTGGATGAATGACATAAGTATTGTTCACTTTTCTTGAATGAAATGGAATTTATCAAAAGAAATCAGGAATCAAAATTTAATATACAACTTGAAAATACCAAAAGTAAATGTCGTTGAATATTCAGACTCAATATATTTTTAGTTTGAGCTCTGAACTATAAACTGAATTATATAGAATCATTTCTGTTCAATGACTTCTTCCTTGAATTGTGCATATAAATAGACTAAATGAAATTGAACACTTTTCCCCTGGTATCAATGCCTCTATTATTGCATATTCATGGACCAATAATTGTAAAGAAATGCAGAAAAATATGCTCTCTGATTTGACACGAAAGGAAGGATTTCCATGCAATTTTGATCTCAACTCTTCAAATATTTTCTATTCCGGTCCACCTCCTCCGTACAAAATTCAGAAACGAGAAAAATTTCTTATTTATTGCGATGAAAATGCATTGTTGACTATAGACATGTAGAATGGGTTTGATGATATTTAGTCGATAGTAACAATGGCATATCATGCAATTGTCTATGATACCTATTGCGAACACAAATGCGTTTATCGGATATAACGTTAAATTGGTGCCGTAAATGATGACTACAGACATACCTTAACGCTTAATAAGGTATAATAAATCAAAGCAATTGCAGCAGCAATGATAACTAAACTTTTCTAATAGTAAATTGCAATATGCATGACAAATTGCTAGGCAATTTGTAGTACTGCCTCCCACTAATCCTTTGTATGCCTATATGTATGCTGTTTATATGGAATATTTGCGTGATAATAGTTCATATAGAGTTTTATTTATTTATGGTCCTATAAAGTATAGTTTCTAATGTACATGATGAAGATTCACTGAAGTCGTAAAGAGTAATTAGTCTGGAGACGAGAGTTTCTGCAAATCACAAGAGGTATAAAGTACACTGGCAAAAACGTGTTATATAACAGCTTGGGAAATAGTTTCATTACGTGTTTAAACATTTTGAAAATTAATGAGTGTTCTGCGGAGCACTCTTCGTTAAAGAACTCAGTAATTTGACAATGCAATTTATCTATTCTGTTTGTGAGGAGTAGTGTGGACTACGACTCGTGACGACGGCTGTGCACCGTCTACTCCCCTCAATGACATATAAACACGACTGCCAGACTCTCTAATCTTGAATACGACTTCCAAGTATGGAATTAACTACTTCAGCACGAACACAATGTCAGAAGCGATTAAGCGATGGTCGAATTAAAAGTCAAAGTAAATACAACGCTTTGAATCAAACCTGCAAAATGCAAAACCTTAAATTCTCTAAATGACATGGTGAAATGATAACAAATAGCTATGTGTGCAACCGCAAATAGCTGCCATTATTCAATCATGGCCTATTTACAAATCCCAACAATCCAGATGTAGGTATTTTCAATTGATAAGTATGTCAAGTGGTTTGTAATTAAAATTCACACAAGATAATTTTATATGGGTATCAATTAGCATTACCATATTGTAATGTTAAGCACTTATAAAGTAAGACAATCTATAAAAATTTACTTCAAATTTGTGTATGCTAAGAGCACACGAACTTTCACAAGAGATGTAATCAACAGTAGCGTATAAATGGGGAAATGATTACCTTATAACTTCTAAAATTCCGTCTGCAATGATAAACATCTCTCTAGCGACTTCGCCTTTACGACAAATTAGATCACCGGGTGTGAATATATATGCTTTCATCTTAAGGACGAGATCGTGTAGAAACTCTGGCTGACATTCTTGAAATATCGTCACCTAAAAATATTAGATGTGACAAATGTGTGACATTAATACGCTGTCAGTTTTCAGCCGAGCGATTGCTCTACCAGCAATTGTATGCTAGTAAACGTAATCAGTATAATACATTGAACTGTCAAACTTAAAATGAAAATCATTTCAAACAAATAATTCGACAATTATACTCATTATTTTCTACCAAATAGGAACTCAAACCACATTTCGACTTTATCTTGTAGTTAAAATGATGGGTTAGGAGTATTGGACAAAACGTCGCCAATACTGGACAAAAAACATCACTTTACAAAACGACAGGACAAGGCCTGTTTGTGTGGCCGGGAGTGTAATAAGCTAATAAGGGGAATCGGCAGACTGCTAGTTTTTTCGACTTTCATTGGTAGTTTCATTGGTGAGAATGAGAATCAGTTCAAGTCGTCATCAGCACTAGGCTAATTTGCTTCAAACGCAAGCTACGAGTTGTAGTTGTAACAGAAAAAGTGTTAGCTTTAAAGCTGAGCGGGGTTGGAAGGTTTTTGAGTGGGGATTTCGCAAAAATTTAGACATTTTTTAATCCCGATAATTGGTTTCTCTACAGGTCTCCATGTGCTCTAATGATAAAAATATTACTTGCTAGTGTTACTAGCTATATATTTACCAGTGTCACCAGTCATTGTCAGTTATTTTAGCCGGTGATGATCACTTAAAATTGCTGCAATGACGAAAACGGTCACAATGCATGTCTTTGAAAAATATACAGCTGCCTTTCCCCGATGCTTTCCTCAATCGTTGTAGGTAATATTTCTGCAGTTGCGTAGATTATCTTGCATTATACATTTGAAAGTCCTGCAGAAAACACCCGGTTACCCAAAACCCATAAAATTCCAAAAAATTATTTGTTTTTGCCAACTCTGGAGGTGAGCAATGGGGAAAGTAGAAAATACAGGAGTGGTTATTCAACTTGACTTTCACAAATTAACCTGTATAGAAAAATTGGAGCTTTTTTGGATTTAGTGTGACAAAGTCCATTAATTAAGGGGCGATAAGGTACTAACACGCACAAATAATTTGGACACCTTTAAAAATCATAATGAAGTTATTAGAACAATTTTTAAAATATTGACCTGGAACCACCAGAGTAAATCAATGGTACCTGGGTACCTCCCTACTAATTTAGCAGTAGTCAAGGTCGTACAATTCAAGTTAATATAGACTGATATTACGAGGGTATTGTCCCCAGCAAAAGTAACGAAGAAAATGGAATGAAAGACGGAAAATAAGAAAATAGTGAAGTTACCTTTTTTAAAACGCTGAGATTGACATGAAGAGCAAGTTCTGTTTTGAGCTTGTCAGGTAGCAAACCTAAGGCCGTGTTTATATCTCCACCTCCCTGTATTCGTCCTCTGAAATCAAGAAAATGTGAACTACGTGTTCTGTAAACGTGCATGATTCACAATAGGACAACATCCACACAACATCCAGCAAAGGGACAAATAATGTAGAGAAACCTCAAACCAAATCGTTCGTGCTACCGTTTTTGCATTTTCATGTTCCACTGTCGGCTGTTTCATTAATTAACTCACTCATTACTTCATTAATTGATGAAACAGGGAATCCAACACAGTTTTGTGTTAGCTCTATAAAAAGTCTACATAAATGGATTAATTAGCAAACAAGCAGCGGCTCTGTGGCCGGTTTTTGCAATATGCTGCATGGCGTGCATTCTATCGATAGCCAATTTGCACGGCTTTGCATTGCAAATTGCAAGTTAACATAAAAAGATGATTATTAATTCACCTGGACCAAGAGTAGTCATACCAGCGGAGAACTCTGCGTTGCATATCACGAGGTACTTTGTGGTGTCGCATGTAAGTCTTCGCCCCGTCCTGAAAAACAATTTCAATTCAACTCTCAGTGTGACATAATAATTGCTCATATAGCCGTTTATGTGTCTGCAGTCAAACAACTACAATCGAAACTATTTCACAATACAATGCTCAAGTACATTTTGAAATAATACGAACCCGTTCCATACCGTGAATATTAATCTATTAAGTAGTACAGCTACGACTAATATATTTAAGCATACGTACACCCACGTAATCATATTACACCAACCGTAAAAGGCGGAGTACTAAATTCGAAAATTGTTTAAAATTATGTCAACATACCATACATATAAGTAAGTTATATTTGTATGTAAATAAAAAGTGGTTCTATATATCTTTATTTATTCTTTGGGTATTTATGTTTCCATTCCACATGTTCTTAAAAATCATAAGTAGTCGAAATACTTGATATTTACATATTCACTCCACAATATTTCTTCTTAAAGGCACTATTAGTTGTCCAGCAAAGAATCTAATACCAAATTACACGTGTTATGATTAGGTATTATTGTTTTTTGAATTGGGAAGATGTCTAATGAAAAGCAACATGAAAGCAATAAAATATCGTAGAATTTAAGTAACAGCATTGTGTAAGCCAATAACACTGACTGACAATATTGCCTTAAATATATTCATTTCAGGGTTTAAAATGGAAATGTGGCAACTGTATAAATGCCTATGGAATATTATTTCAAATATATGGCATCTCTATTAGTTATATTATAAGTAGCATTAAAACTGCGTAGCTTGACACTAATTACAATAACGTACTTGGTCTCGAGTGGTCTTATTTAACTCTTGATATAGAAACGAAAAATAATCCTCCTAGCTTAGATTGTACATGCAATATTATAGGCAGCTTTATAATCTATATAGCTAATAATGTACTTATCGCTGTTATTTCTAGCTTTGTACTCTCAGATTCAAAAGTAAGAATATAAACTTACCAAAAGTCTCTCAAATTCCAGTCGGTTGGCATTACGATTGGTGATGACATTACCAACTTGTCCTGCAACAGAATGATGAATTGCATTATCAACTTTTCAGACAAGGCAACATTTATAGAATCTTATTCAATTATGCCAGCATTTATCATTCATTCGTAGCCGTTTCCCTTTAATCGACCTCCCAGAACCTTTCCCATGAACTTTTTCACTTTTCAAACAACAATCGTAAATCAGAGCAACTTTCATGTGGGCCTTGCTTGGTTGGCCTGCCTTAGTTATTCCTATTCCCTTTGATCTTTACTTTTCAACATAAATACTTGAAGATTTATTGGATACTCCTCTGTTAACTATCCACATATAAATTAAACTAAAATGCACAAGCCCTTATATAGGTGAGACAGTAGATACACGGGCTGAATTTAATTGTAAACATTGAATTGTTATCCATTACGCATGAATGAACCAGTAGTGTATGTTTGATAAATTCGTAATGAGCAACTTTTGGTGGAAGATCAAAGAAAACGTATACACCTACGAATAATTTATGAGGCATACAGAATTCCGTATTTGATACAAGTTTACAATGAAATTTTCCACCTCCAGGAAACTTTAAAAGGAAATTTAAGTCCAAAACTTAATTTACATAATGCCATTTGTTTAACAATAGATATTAATAGTAACCTACAAGCCTAAAACAAACTTTAAGTATTAGTAATCACGTTTTACATCTACTGATAAGCCTTAGATGTTCCGACTCTCACTGTTGAAATTATGTACCATGCAAATCCACTTAGACGTTAATAATTTTGCTAAAGTTTCAATGAAAATTTAAACGGGCTTTCTTAGAAGCTATTTAAACTAAAAAAAATAAGTGCATCTGTCCTAAGTTATTTGTGAAAGAAAACTTTGGGTTACGTAATACAGTATATTACGCTATTTCAATTTACCAAACTTCCCTAACAACCCTTTGCAAAGTTTATGTTTTCCCAATTGAATTTTTCTGTTTATATAACTGCGTAAAACAATCTTGTTATAACTTTAATTTCTCAAATAATCCTTTAGTAAACCTAATGTAAACCTTTAGAAAATCGTAAAATGTAAACAAAATACTGCCTATGATGTTTAGAATTGTAGATACATGAATATGCCATGTCTAATATCTGTATAATACTATTTTCTAAGATTCAATATATTCAAATACACTAGTTTTGTACATGGAACCAACATTTACAGCAGATGAAACGTGCTTAGTTGGAGTTCTCTCCTTACGGACCCCGAAGGCGTAAAACAGAAGGAATGATGACAAAACCGTGGAAATGAATCTACTTTATGGTATTCACACGCTCACTTTGCATTCATGTCTTAAAACACCATCAAGTTCATATTCATCCTTTCTTCCAACTAATTCCAAGTAAATAAGTATTGCACGTGCAAATTGTTCTCTTCTGTTATAGGCACAGCAGGAAAAATTCATATACGAAACGCTGTGCGACTTCGTTTTTCCTCAACTGACAATGAGTTAAGGGGAAACTTTTAAAGATTTATTCAATACGTGACATCTGTAAAGAAGATGTTCCTTTGAAAATATAACCATTACAATTAGAGATTTTACATTTTATTAAACGAACCGAGCATTTTTAATAAGCAGTCCTAGAATTCACATCTAGATCAATTTCGATAACGTCTTCAAAGTTACTCCATGCTAACAATTACTATTGCATAATTTGAAAAACCAAATGCAAAGTAATTAAAATCCTAAATTACCATTGCATGTATATTTTCCGCTTATCGCAGAAATAGTGCTAGAGATATCTACGATGTGAAATTATATTACCATCTGCCTATTTGTGTAATTTTCGATTCTTTGGAACCGATATGGCATGAACACATCTCATAAATAACAAGCTGGCTGGAGTTGGAAAATGTACACACAGATTTCATTAAGAAATGCAGATAATAACAGGGTTTAGTTGGGGATAACTTTTTCGGAGCTTCATAAGAATCACTTTTGGCAGCTAAAAAAATGTTTTTGTCTTCAAATGCAAATGGCAGCTAAGAAAATTCTTGGGGCTTCAGAAAAGAAATGCAAATGGCAGCAGAACGAATTGAAATGCCCTTCACGCATGAACGAATTAAATATGTGTAATTATAGGTTTATATCTGGTTCATTGACATGCATTTACCTGGATTTATAGGCTTAATGGTCTTAGTCTTGCATGAGTATTGAACTTTAATAGTATACGAAAACAGGGTATTTCCGAAAGAAATCGAGTATTTCCGAAACTTTTCGAGTATTTTCAAAACTTTTAGAGTATTGGGGTCCTAAATCTTTGGAAACGATTGCACCAGTGGATGGCAGATTTTTAAAGCGACTGCACTTCTGACAGGCATTCGACTCTATTGATTTTTCTGCAAATCGATTCCCATCCCAATTTTAGAGTGTACAAAGCCCATTATATTTTACTCCGCAGTGTTTCAAAATATGTTAAGAAACTATCCAAAAAGTTTCAAAAATACTCGTATTGTTTTGAAAATACCTGAATTATTTTGAAAATATCCGAAAAGTATATAATTAAATAAATTAATTCATATTTGTTCGTTCTGCTGCCTTTCGCATATTTTTCTGAAAACCCAAAAATTTTCTGTGCTGCCACTTGCATTTGAAGACAAAAAAAATATTTTAGCTGCCAAAAGTAATTCTTTTGAAGCCCCGAAAATACCCACCCGTTTAGTTTAACTATTCAGTTATGTTTATGTTAGTACCATAGGTCGAACAGGAAGTACGATTAGCAGTTTGAGTCTTATTTTATAAATGCTTTAAACATTGTTTATCGAATTCATTCCAATGATGATGCTGATGATGATGATGCAATCATTTAAAACAATTTAGTTGAAATGTAATAAACTGAATAACTTACCTACAATAGTGGCAAAAATGAAGACACCGATTAGGTAGCTCACGATGGTAAACAGGTACCTGGGAATCAAAAAATAAGCAAACATAGTTGTTAAACTTTGTCAATGCAATAAAGCTACATAAACATTCAATAAGTTAGTTCAAAAATTTCAATACATTCTAATTTCCCTATAAATAGCGATGCAACTTCAAATGCAACTTGTATATTATCATCCCAATCCACTAGTACGCATATTATTATTATCTCTTTAGAATAAGATTGGTGTGTATGTATTAACAAAAAAAGTCGGGGGTTACGAATATTCACCACATGCCCGTACAATAACTGTCAGACATTTTGTTCACACGGTACATTTTCATTAAAACTCGCTCAAAATAATTTTTTCGAATGTAATGCAATTGTCAAAAATTGTGAATTCTCACCTTGAATAATGATTATTTACCACGGACCTTAAGCTATGCAACACATAAAAATTATCACTAATAAAACTAATTATCAAGAATTATTGTTATTATCATGACGTCATTTACAGAAGTGTCATTTTGATTGTTTTTTTGTAGTTTATACAGTTTGGTGATGATGGACGCGAATTATAATGATAATACATCATTTTTGACAATTACATAATATATGGACAACTCCTAGTATACTTTGTTTGCTGTTGTACGTACTCTATCAAAACGAACATAATGCCCGTGTTCTTCTTATCTGTATCATAGCGCATTTTAATCTGCGTGCTTTCTTCTAGCTCGGTTGCCGTATTTGAGGACTATTATTTTGCAGGTATAGTATTTCAGAGTTCAACTTGCAATTGCAATTTTATAGCTATTTCAAGGTTCATTTGCCTTAATTTATTGCTAAATTTCCAGAATGAAGTTTAAGACGTAGATATAATATTTTAGCAATGCGGCTGAACCGAGTTTCCTGAGGACCGAGAACATGATATGTAGCATAATCTTTATAAAAATGATGCCCATGAGAGAATTATTAAAATATGCGTATCTTCACTCAATCAATACGCTTCAACTAGGGCCTACGCAAGAAATAATATTACACAATATGTCTTGTTACCAAGCTGCCTTGTCACGAATTGGTATTAGATGTCTTTCATTCAATAAATTCAACATCAAAAATTCTTCAGAAGATGAATTCTCGTTTGCATTGGAAATGGTGGCCTAAATATTGAGCAGATTCCAAGTATGGTGCACTTTGCATTGAGGTTATATGGTATCTACTTTTTAGTAAGTAGCTTAGCTGTATATAAAGGGGACAGAATTCATTGAAAAGTAATCAAGTGTTAAATTACCAAATTCTTGTGTATAAACGCATGTAACTTCATGCCCAATTGGTTTAACTCAATGCGACTCAAGGTAGACTCAGTCAATTGGAATGAATTCGCAAAATCTTCTGTTCTCCAGGAACATTAAGTATCGAAACGGCTCCATTCCCGTATCATCATGCTTTTTTATTTCATTTATATAGTAAGGTACCATTTCCTATAGTATTTGTATTTTTGATCATAATATACCCAGAAAATAACAGTCGAAGTAAATAAGAATTATATGCTCGCTCGTGTTTTAATATTGAAGAACTGAGACTGCAATGAATGAAAATGTATCAGAAATGTTTCCAAGAATACTACAGATAAAATTACAAATGCTTACTCCGATGAAAGTTGTGAGTATAGTATTTATAGTGTACAGTGATTTCATTAGTGTATTCGGTCACTACTATGGCATTCTAAAGCAAAGCTGGATTCTATTTCTAAAGTTTTATCCTCATAAGGCTCCTCTAGCCAAGTTATGATCATAAGTGACTATTTTCAAATTATCCTCATAAGATGTACTGCAAACGTTGCATAAAGAACTCAAAACATAAAATTTCCATTGGTAGAGGTGGACTTTAATTTGTATAATAAATTAAAATGAAACTGTCTTTCAAATTTATATCCATGTAATGTAATTTTCTGAGAGAATATAATTTTTGCATTTGCATACACATTTTTTTAGCTTTAAAAATATAAATTAAGGAAAC
>JABASH010002722.1:0-19053 GCA_019776445.1 Tomocerus maximus | reverse complement strand
TGACTTACTTACTAAATAAAACTGACTTGTTGACAAAAAGGATACTGGTGTTGGCAATAAGTCTTTTTTTGAGATTTTTCCCTGTTGGGATTTAGGTGTTGACAATTTGGGGGTAAACCGTTCCAACACACGGATTCACTAATGGGACATTTAAAACTGTCCCACACAGGCAACTTTCTCTTAAAAAGTTGTTTTTCAATAGAAAGTTGAAAGGTCTCAGTTTCGTTGCGATGCATTTTGCTGGCAACAATAATCACTTCGGTTTTGGGATGGGGAATTATTTCGATAGGACAAACGGTTTATTTTTTGGAGTAGCTGATTTTGACCAAAATACTTGTATAAATATACGGCGAATAATATAGGGCGAATAATTTTGATTTTTAGTGCATTTAGCTTCCTGTTTTGTTTGCATAAAAATAATGTTGACAAGACAATATTAAACGGCCATACCCTAATTGTTTTGCAAGTAGTATTAATGTCACCGTATATCAAACAGTGGGCAGAACAATGTACCGCCAAGATAAAGATCTTAATTCGTAAATTGCATGATACTAAATAAAGTTGACATTTGAAAGTTAGGTTTAATTTACAATGCCTACCTAACTCTCGTGTAAAAGGCGGTTTGAACGAGACATGTCACTTTGTGAGTTGTAAACATGTACGAAGAACCAGCAAATCATTAATAAAATGACAAAACATTGTAATTTAAGTATTACCGTTAAGTCTTTATTGAATGCCGACAAAATCGATATCAGGTACCTACATACTTACACAGGTAAATAATATGTAAAGTGTTACACACACTCACTCAGCAGTAGCAGTAGCGGTATACCTACTCTGGTATTATGTAATTAAGTTATAGCCGCACGGTAAATGGATGTTATGATTTTGACTTTGTTCCCAAGCATTTCTTACCTTGGTGGAGTGTAGTAATGGTGTTTGGCATAAAATTCTGCAATTGGGGGTACTATTTATAACCTTGTCAATTTCATATGAGACGAAAAGAAAGGCATGCCATGGCATGGCACGACACTTACCCTGCAGTCTTTCTTTCCTATGTCTTTTCTTATAAATAGTGAATACAAGTTGGTTGACTTGTCCTAGTCTCTATACAATATAAGCTGTACCCTACCGCCTACTTGCAAATAGTAACAGTGTTACCAGACGGCTAGACAATTACGTTATCCCTCTGCTATCCGAATCTTATTTACTTTCTTAGCGAATACGATCCAGCTATAAATGCTTTTCTTGTGTGAGCTATAGTCTCCAAAAAGTGTATATGAAGTACACTAATTGTTTTCTATAATGTAAACAGTCTCAGCGAAGCGGGATGCTAATTTGTGTCGTATGCAAGTAAATGCTTCCGCTTTTATTGTTTTCTAAGCATACAATCCTAAATGTAAGTACAATACCTAAGTTTCATATAGTGACATAACAAATCTATTTATATACATATAGAAAGAGCTGATGTGATGATGGAAGAAGGACAAACAAACATTTCCACAGTTATAAGCACAGCTTACTACTTACGAGATACTCGTATAGACACTTTAAATTATGTAATGTTGATTTCACCAGAAAGCCGAATTTTCGTGTGACTTTAACATTAGGCCTTTGCTTTTACTAAGTTTTCCACTCAACCCACCGTTACAAAAGTGGGAAATTAAACACTTGTTAGAAGGAAATACACAAAGTATCAACTAAAACAATTTCGCTTATTATTGTGCTTATGCAAGACGTAAGGGGAATCCTAAATAAACTTCAGAGAAGAAAGCATTTCGAAAGAAAGTCGAATGGAAATTGAATAAGCATGAATTTATGCGCCAGAGTGTCTTTCCTGGTCTGATTTCATTTGCCCATTTGACATTTATAGACTTTGAATAGCAAATATGTCCTGGAAAAGAACCTATTTTGATGGAGTACTAGTATCTTTGTAGTTGGTAGCAGTGAACTGTAGCTGGCAAGCCTTTCAACGAAGCAAACGTAATAGAAGAATATTAGTGCCTTTCGAGCGTCTATCATGCATTGAATCACATTTGTTTTACCTTCGGTGCTGAAAATGATTGCTTAGCTATACCTAATTTTTATGCATGAATGTGAGAATAATCTAGCGTTAGCAAACTAGACGTGCA
The DNA here is from genome assembly GCA_019776445.1 of Tomocerus maximus. Taxonomy (NCBI): domain Eukaryota; kingdom Metazoa; phylum Arthropoda; class Collembola; order Entomobryomorpha; family Tomoceridae; genus Tomocerus; species Tomocerus maximus. The sequence goes on along the minus strand of JABASH010002722.1, from coordinate 16,921 downwards.
CTTTTGCATAGCTTAGCTATTAGAGTAATCACAGAGCTACAGAATAGATACAAGCTTGCCAATAAAAAGTATAACATTATAAGAACATACCCCTATTCCTATAATACCAACTCCATTCGGTGTATTTGTACTTCATATTTTTAGTGCTGAAGGGATTTAGATGAAAAAATGTGGCATTGGCAAGGTTAGTATGAGCATGAACGTAATTTGGAGCTTGTGCTCTAACCGTGTACTAATCAGTGTGTATAGTACTATACCAAATGCATGTTTAGTCAATCTCGGTTGTGAAAACAATGATATGAGTATGTCCCGTGTTTTTGTCGATTTGTTAGGACGAAATTCGGGATACAGAACTACAGACGTTACTTATTAGTTTAACTTTTTCAACGCAATCTGTTGTTTTCTCACAATGTTTTATAAAAACGAGTTTGTAAATAGATCGGCCACAGTGTGTCAGAAGTTTGGGTAGTATCCACATGTATTTTTTGCAGTATAGAAACCCTTTGAACAGAGTGAATGCTGATTGCTTACGTTTCCCGTCGTTTTTCATTAATAACGTCGCATAAAATGGGAAAAAGCACAAAGACAGAGGCTTGATTTTGTGTGCATATTGCTGAGTTCATTAAAGGACCAGAAGTAGGTCTGAGAATAGTAATGTGGAGTGTTTAACTATGGCCGTACTTACGCACAGTAGACATGCTAATGAGAATATTAAATATTTTGCATGGAAAAGAAGTCTAATGGGTATGCATGCATTTAATAGGTCAAACGGCAAATGAACTAGTTTCTTTGTTTTGTAGTGATATGTTTATACTAAGCTGGTGGATTGACACAGCCACGACGACATGTACAGCAGATTGAAACATTTAAATGCATGGTAAATAGCATTTAGTGCATTAAAGACGTGGAGGAGTCCAGGGTGCCTACGTCGTGTCATTAATAGTACGGGGGATACCTAATGCAAATATATACTAGAGAGCCGATACCCGGTTCGGGTATATTCGGTTCGCTAGTCATGTGCATGTCGCTAGTCAAGTTTTAAGTGAAGTCAGTCTAGTTTCTGGATTTTGGCCGGTTGTATCGGCTCTTTCCTACACGAACTTCACTTTAGTCCCTCACATCCCATCACATACATAGATGTGTATCTGCACCGGAATCCGGTGGGAATTTTTAATGCGGTTCTCAACATTCGACCACTCTTAAACTCCTTCGAGCCAAGACCACCTAATTTCCCTTATCATGCATTAAACATTGTACTATTTTCGGATCCACTACTATTCAATACAGAATTAGATTGTCTCTTATTCCCCATCTCTTAATATATCCCACCGTTCTTTCCTTCTTCCCTTTCGGCAACAAACGCGTACTTAAAATCGGTTTTCAGGGGCGGCCCTCTTTCTGCCGGCAAAGGATTCTACCTTCCACACTCTGTTCAAAGATAGATCATTTTAGAACATTATCTTGAGGTGAGATGTCCTAGATCCCGAAATTTCAGTGATAACTACGTCCCTGATGTGCACAGAGTCACTTCCACTCTTTAGATGTATCACATCTCATTCACACTTGAAAACTGTAGGTAGCTTCCCTGGCAAATACGTGTCTCTATTTTTTACAATGTTACTACTACCGAGGAGATTCCTTGCCTCTAACTCAACTCTTAATAGCAACACATAGATAACAGAGATATCTTACTCCACTTTGTTGCATCACAAATGGTCTCACTCTCCACTTTACTGCTCTCTGCTAAAACAATTAGGCATGTGAGTACATGCAAACTCAGATCTACCTATATTCCGTAGCATTGGGTATCTCTAGCATCGGTCGCATCTCTGCAGTGAATCTATGCATGTAATGTGCAACATCCTCCGTTATTTTCAAATGGGCTTTTCGAATTTCTAACTCCTTAATTGCTACTTTACTACACACTCCACTCAACAACATCCGTGCTCCTCTGCATGACTCTATGTCGCACTGAACCACATTTTTGCAAACTCTCTACCGATGCACAATGTTTACAATTGCACATTTAGTCATCTACACTTGCTGTCCTCATATATAATATCATACTGCAAGGATGTGCATAAGACTTACACATGCTGGGAGCTATCCCATCATTTCTCCATTTTTAACCAACTTCTCTACTATTTGTGTAGGTAGGTACCTACTATTTCCCATCAATAGCAGTTCGGATTCAATATATAGACAGCTATTTCCAAACTAAAATATGTGTTAATATTGTCTATTGTCCCATAATTGTTAATGGTAGCTCTAAAATGTTTATATTTATATCGCCCATGTTACTCATCACCTTTACGTAGCTATGGAAGTTCAATTTGATTATGCTGCAAATATTATATATTTTTAACTACTATACAGCAATAGCAAATTAGAAATAGCAGAGTAGAAAATTTTGGCTCAAATTTCATAACAACTGAGTTTCGTGTAAACACTTTATTTGTTTCTGAGGCTAAACTAATACGGGACTTTATGAATTTATGAGTTTTTAAAAGTAGAAAATCACAGCGACACTTAGGGTATTTAATGCGGTAATTTGCAAGGTACAAAATTCTGAAGATGTACAACAAATGAGACTATTTGTCTACAAAATTCATTTTGACAAGTCTCGCTATGTAAAATTACCGACACGGCATGAGTTATTATATTTCTTTGTATATCAAGGAACTTTATGTAATGTGCCACAGTGCCACATGAATGAAAATAAATTACAACTGCAAAAATTATTATAGCTACCTAAATGCACTACAAGTGTCCATGCTTTCACTCCCTGTCGGGAGTTCAGAAGATTCTCAGCTTCATATATAATATATTTAAATGCCCCTACATTTAGTAAGAGTAAGATGGTGGGAGCAACTGCTGACAGCGGAGATGTTTGCACAAGGAATATTAGTAGGATCATAATAATCTGAAGATGCGAAGAGTAAACCGTATATCTCATTCAGTGTGTGTTATCTTACTTTATTATGGACTGCGAAAGTTTTCTGAGGGCTTGTATACAGTCGTAATGCACTTGGAATTGCCTCTGAGTAGCAACTTTATAACTTAGCTTGTACCTACATACGCTACCTTGAGTTGGCTGAAGCATAAATTATGTATATACACAGAGTACGCAAAATGTGAAAGTACTACTGCTTATATCAGTGTGCGTAAGTCCCATGTTGGTATTTCTCAACTGCTTCTATATATAAAGTCTTATGTTCTACTTTGCCCAAATGAATATAGGTTTGCAATGGTCTGCATTAAAACCAAACAAATGGTAAATATCAAAGTTAAAAACACAGAAATGATTATGACATGAAATTATAAATTTTACAGCAGAAAGCAGTCCCACATTACTCCATTGCTAGCCACCTCCCTGAGTCGGGAATGTTCATCACTTTGTTTAAAAATGAAAGGCAACGGTGGCTGTGTACACAGGATGATGTATATCGCATATTAGCATTTAATCTGTGTTTTGTGTATGTGCGTAACGATAAGAATCCCGTCGGGTTGTTTAAGGTTGTGTGGGTGAAGATCTATGGCTAGGTAATGTGTATTTACGGCATGATTCGCCATTGACGTAAGATCACAAATTCTTCTTCCGTTGAATAAAATCCCTAGTCTTTTCTGTTGTTTTCTCCTAAGTTCAAAACATGTTTTCACAAAAGTCTTAACATAGACCTAAAACCTGTTTAACCATTGATTTCTTTGTGTTTTGGGTAAGTACTATCTGTAACTCTATGACATCTTTCGTTGCACCCACTAAGCCAAAGGAATTAACACTTTTACGAAATTGCTCTTTGACTCCCATGTAATTACTAATTAAAATGTCTAAGCATCGAGCAATTATTGCTGTGAAGCGTAGTTGCATAAGTTTGAGATTGACTAACAAAATATCAACAAATTTAAAAATACTAATACTAGGGTAGGTAGTAATGATTTTCTGTTTCAAGAAACTATACACAGAAAGTCAATAAATCATTAAATCTCAATAACATTGAACTAAATTTAGATTTCCGTACACTCTGTAGCTAATCACTGCAAATGTTGGGATTGTACTAGAAGAGATTCTTGTACCTAACTCTAAATGTATCGAATGTGGGGGTCAACTTCGAAAGAATGTAGACTTTTACCGGACAATCTAAGAACATATAATCCTCTATCTCGCCACCAAAAATGTTCTGCCTTCAGATCGCTCCCTCACCTAAAATTGTCCCACTCAGGTAGCCGGTGGTCCTTTCTACGACTTTTCAGTCCTTTTCTGTCATTTTCCCGTCTGTTAGGTTGCCTCAACCATTACAAACTTTGTTGTTCTATTAGATAAGCAAAATATATAAAGTTAATGTATTTTACTGTTGGTAGTAGATTGCTGCACTCTCGTACTTAATACGCGTACTTACCATCGTACTTACTAAAGAAAAATTAATCACAATTAGGTACAAATAAGTAATAAGAATTTTGCAGTGCTTAGTTGTAGTCAACGTACAGTACTGGCATTCTAAATTACATGGAATACTAGTTCCATGAGAAAAAGTGATGAATCCGTGATAGTTATCATCATTAATTTTTGTGCAATTTGAGCCTGGCTTCGTTGCATTAATTGGTGAATATTTTATGAATACAAATCTAAAATGTTTTACGTCCATGTACTATATAGTGCCTTGTTAAACTCTTTATCATCGAAAAGGCTACAACAGCACGCTAACTGACCGCAGTTACTCTTTAAATATTCTTTCGAAACATTTTTCCCATCTACTATGTATATGACTTCGTCCTATTTAATCTCCTAAGAAGATTATTTCAGCGGCTGAGACATTCTGTCGGCTGTACTCCGCCAATTTTACTAACAGGCAAAATAAATTATTTACTAGAATTTTTGTAGGTGGCTAATGTCGGCGACTAGAGCTAAATTCCTTTGGGCTTGACCTGACCTATATTTAATGAAAATGTATGCTATACGAAAGCAAAACTATTGGGTCGATTAGTTACTATAATCTTTTTGAAAGGTCTTTAATCCACCGTGAGATTAAAGAAAGCGAACGAAAAAAAATATTAGCAGAAGGCATCAATGCCAGAATTCCAAAAGATACCTAACCTAACCTAAAGTTGTAATAGTCAAGCTTTTTATGTCAAGATTCAGTTCAGTGTACCTTGTGCAAATAAGAAACGCCTTAGTATTGCTGTTATTAATAACTCGGCTATGCACATTTCTTTCAATATCCTTTTGTTATTGAATAAATTCTGAATTGTTAAAGGGTAAAGTAGAGTATATACGAATTGCTGTTACAAGTATAAATTCCTAAGTATGCCAAACGGGTTGTCTTAGCTATTTTATGTTCAATGTCATGCGGTAAGTAATTTTCTTTGGTAACACTACCTAATAACCAACACTAGTAGAACCAGGAACCTTCTTGGCTATAAATAACTCTTAAGATTTGAAAAAAATAATTAGTGACAAATTGGAAGCGCGATACGTATCTAGAATGCCTAGAAAAACAAAAATGTTTCTATAGACATATTATCTGTAGTAGAGATAGCACCTGAAATCAATCACTTGCTCACCCGCAAAGGGAAATTGAAAGCGGTTGCTCAGTGTACAGATCATTAGGTGTAAGTTGCTTTGCTCACGATTAGCAATGGTAATCCAACGCTGACTATTATGCACATTATGCAGTGTAATAATCGCCAAGAACTTTTTCGCATAACTTTTGATGTGATGTGATGTGCAGGAGTGTCCCAATTGGAAAGCCGACGATAAGAGTCAATTTGGCTGGGATTTTTGGGGCTGCCGAGAGATTCAGACAGGGCCTCCCAACTCCTTATCTCTTGAAGCAAAATGTAAAAACCGTAGGAAAGAACCGTGGCATGCCAACTGTATTCATTTATTTCCATTCAGCACCTACTAACGCAAAGTACTACACTACACAGATAAATATATAGAGCACTATTCGGCAAAGCACTAAGATATACAGATCACTTTTCTGAATTGTAAGCACAGCTCCTAACTATACACACCAAAAAGTGTAGACAGACCTTATTCCACTGTACAGTAATGTGGAGATGCTCAAGAAAACACCGAGAGAAGCCAAAAAGAAATTATGTAGTATAAGTCGAACATTGTTACTAAAGGTAGTTTAAGTAGTTTCAATAATATAGGGAAAGATCATAATATGATAGATATTAGCCTTCTCCGTTTATTCCTCTTACATCACATTGCTAAGCCTTTAGAAACTCACCTAATGGATAGTGACGTAATGCAGAACTGGTGCAAAATAATCTTTGCGGTATTCTGGAATTTATGTAGACCTAATTATATAGTACCTACTGCACGTTTTCTGTAACCATGGCAGGGGATTGAAATTCTTGCAGTACTCAGTACCTAGTTTGGACATGAATTTTAGTATCTATGCCACAAAATAACTTCACTTACACTATCCAGCTTTCATTTTTGAAAAAGAAGACATTAATCCTATATATTTTTGTCCACCAAAATCAGTTGCCATGCAATTTTCAATTTTCTACTAGCTAGACAAGTTTCATTTTCACTATACAGATAATATTATCATGTTTTCAGAAAATATTTCTTGTTCTATGACTGATAATAATCAATTTTGCATCAGTAAAATTATTAATTTAAAATGGACTTACTAAAATAACTATTTTGAGACTTGGAGGGAGTAAATAAATATCTTTCGCAATGCATTTCGCATTGAAAATTTGGTTAAGAAATGGAAGGTTTTGGTCTGGCTAGGGTCGTAAGCTGTATTATAAATAAGAATTACTTTGAATAAACAAAAAGCCATCTAATATAATGTTGCCTTTCTATCTTGTAGAATCCAGGAGTATACAAAATATTCGCTGTGTTAGATTTACGCGGCCATGCAAAGAGTATACCTTGAGGTAGAATGCAAACAAGTCTGTATACGTATACTTAGGTAGGTATAGTAGATTCTCAGTGCACACCTATATATATGCAAATTCCCTAAGTTGAGTTTTTAAATCTAAGCTACTTTGTTAGTACAGATGAAGTGGGAAAGGCTGAGATGCAAAGTTAGTGAATTCAGTGTGATGTGAGTAGACTTGGAGTGAGTTTAGCGGAGCTGCTTATACTTCAATTCATAAGAGAGATGCATTTTTGTGTGAGTGAGTCAAGTCAATGGAGACAAGACAAGGCAAACGACAAGACAGACGACGAAGTGAGAAAAAAAATCTTGAGAAAAGCAAAGGAAGACTGAGCTCAAGTCAAATGACTCTCGAAACCACAACATTAAAGAGTGACGGAATAGAAAATATTATTCATATAATTCAACTATGTTCGCTCTGTTGCTCTATTCATATTGCACATTCGGTTTTCATCATGGAGACACACAATTCTAAGGTAGATTTATATTTGAGTGAGATTTGGGATAGTTCATGTTAGTTCATTTCCACTCACTACGCACAGGCACATCCCAATTCATGTTGCACGCGTAATCTTCATAAGTAATAATAGCATTAAGTAATAAAGAGGACAGTGAATAATACGAAGCGAATGCGTAGGCAAAACTATAATATTATGTGGATACTATTAACAATGAGCTAACTGTACAGATATATACTTTGTGTCATATAAATACGTTCATACTATGCTACGTCGGAGAACACGAGGAAAGCACACCAGGTCATATTTCACATCAGAAAACGTGCAAACTTTCTTATTACACATATGTGACTTTATTTTATGCTATAGTTCTAGCTACATAGACGTATGTATGTTTCCTATTCGTTAGTCGTCTTTCGAGAATTGAAAAACTGTGATTCTTGGCTTGCGAAAATGAAGAAGCTACTAAAAGGATATTCGCCAATTTCATTTCCTTCAATGTGAAAGCATTATACTGTGTTTTCTATACAAGCGGTAGTAATAACAGGTAATTTATCCGCTATTTGCTAACTGAGATATAAATGGTGTCTAGTATAATGACAGTTTTCAATTTAACATTTACTAGTAAAAATATTACTTGTGTAAATGTAGTACTTATATCAAGTAGAATTTTGTACTTTTATGTCTTAGGCTCTCCTAATAGTAGTTGCAGAATGTGAAAGGTATAACTGTTACAGGTAAGCGGGGAAAGTACTCCGCTTTAGCACTGCTTGTATTTGAAAAGATGAAATAATTTTAGACAGAGAGAAACTGAGTTTATGAACAAGAATTGAGAAAGAATAATTGCTACTTAATATTCTGAGAGTTTCTCAGTCAGCTAAAACGGAATTGTTTTACTTATGCAAATATTTATGTAGTGTGTATAAAGGAATATGCAAAATGCATTACGTAAGTGTATTTTCGTAGCATAAACGAGCACGTGTCTCTACCTACGACGAATGTATATTATAAAGATAATGAATGCAAACGCATTTGCTTTATTTGCAGGAGCTCGGGATTTTTATGAGACACCAGTTTAGCAGTTAGTTAGGGAACCAGATTCTTTATGCAGAAGGAAGCAATGAAGAATTCAAGACGTCCGTTTCCTCCAATGTGCAAATACTACACAATCTTACTTCCAGGTTGGCAACTTACTAATAAAACGTATTGTTATGGATTGTATTTTTTGCTCCGCTTAGCAAAAAAGAAGCCATATCTTTCCCAAGTCCTTACAGCGTGCGGTGACGGAAACAAAGTACCGCTCTATATAACACATAAGCTGCACTAAAGAGACTTAATCAACAAGTTCTCAGCAAAAAACCTACAGATACGGATGCGGTACCAACTCCAGCAGACCCGACCTCACGGACCTAGCTCAGCAGCCAAGTAAAAGGGGAAAGATGAAACTTGCGATTAGGTATGCCATAGTACTTCCACGACTGGAGAACCAAAATGCGAATTACTTCACATCTGAACCAAGAAAATGTCAGTCTATGTGTCCTGTCCAAAATATCTACGTCCTTTGACTCTAATAAACCTGCAGGAATGCTTCAGCTTAAAAGCCCTAGACCTGATTTCTATCCTTACCATTTCAGAGACACTCAGAATTGGAAAAATATGCGACACGCATTGCATAAACTAAAGATTTTCTTCCGATGGCACGAAATAGAAATACAGACAAACTAGAAATGTTAGCACGACACGTCTGCACGTCACCCACTGCTAAGATACATCTTCATTTTCTATGAATATTTTAGAGGAGGTTAGTAAGAACAACCTCAGCAGAATAATTTGTTACCCCAAATAAATGTGCACACTTGACTTATGTATATTAGAGAGACTTGAGGTCACAGGCATCACCCTGCAGAATTGTGAATGAAATCAAAGTAATATGGTCATTCTATTTTTGTGAAACAACTAATAATTGAAAAGTACACTTGAAAGGATAAATCGTCTGTGATTTTTTAATAACAAATAAACCGTACCAATACGGCTGGAGATAAATATCGTCCGTAGGAAGATGTGGGGAAGATGTAATTATTTTAGTTATTTTGGAGGGTTCGATATCTATACAATCCGGTGAAATCTAACTTTTCAGGGTTCGTACCTCCCGTAAGGGTGTTGTCAAGGCACTTTTTCGATGATCCACTTGACTATTATACGTAAAATGGGCAGGTTTTGTGAGTACCCCTCCTTAAGGGGGTGGGGAAGGGGTTGGGACGGTATAATGTGGTAGGGGGAATCAATATCTACACAAATCCGGTGAAATATCATTTTACCCCCAACCCCCCAGGGGTGTGGGGAGGGTTGGAAACTTGACCTCCAGGTCATGTCCGGTACACATCCGATGAAACATTCAAGATGTGGAGGGGCCGTGGGAAGTCTACAAAAAAATTTATGTCGGTACCCTGGGGGAATGACATGTCAGATTTTGTCCATTAACAAACTTGACCTTTATTTTGACCTACATTTTCAGTTAAAAAAATCTCATGTGAAAAAGTTGAATGAATAAAGAGTTATCGAGCGAAGAAGGATGGAATAGACAGGCTAACGGACAAAATGACAAGGCAAATCCATTATATATATCCGATATTTAATAAAGAAGATTCCCCAGATTGCGGTTTTATGTCAATTTTGTCATGGAAGTGTGAAAAGAGTGAACCAGAAATAGTTTTCTAAAGTAAAATAAATAAAACGATCCATAAATATGATTTCCAATGCCTAGTAATTAGTGTGAAAGATTTTTCAACACATTGAGACATAATAATAAAGAATCCATAAGGCGCACAGTAGGCACTGTCATTACTAAAGCTTCGATCAACACACCTAAACACTTTTGTTTGTTTTTCATGAGCAACGAGAGTTCATAAATCAGTTGGACATAACTGCCACAACCACAACACAGCCATAAAACCAACATGAACCATCAGTCTGCCACTACTCTTTGCTTTCCACCGAGAAATATCGAATGTTGGAACGTAATATTCCCTTAATGCACTTAAAATGGGAAATTAATTCTGTTATTGTGGCTCCGTATTTCTATGGCATGAAAATTGTTTTGTCACGCATAAATTAATTATTCTGGTTACGAGTTACGTAGGATATCGAATCCCACCGATTTCCACATTAAATACACATAAGATAAATCAGAGTAGAATGATGTAGATTGCCTGGTATTGGTATGATATAAAAGGCTATAGATATAAACAGATAGGTAGCCACTATCTAAATAATAAAGTAGACGAATATTGACTGAAACTTGAGATATTCCACTGCGAAATATGAGAGAGGAAGTAAATGCAAAAGTCGTAACTGAACTGGACTTTCTTGGATTTTTCATTCATGCATTAATGAACGTGATGTTTTATTTTGTTGAATTCCTGCCAATGCAAACAATAAAACTGGTAGATCAACTATCATGTATTGAAAAGGTCTGGAAAGGAAGAGAAAGGATTAAAAATTAATGGACCCACTACATAAATAGAAATAATCTGCAGTTAGAAGCTAAAGATACGACGGAGAGTGAATTTCTACTTTTTGTTGTCATCGACGTAATTGAAATAAAGAATAATAAAGGGGAATTTATTTTAAGCGAAGACACTATTGTTATGTGATATTGGAGACATGGGCAAAGTTTATTCCTCGATTTTCCTCTTCGTGTACAAACAACCCCATGTCAAGTCAAATAAAATGGATGAATCCCAAGTTTAGATTTTTAGAGAAAACAAGTGCATTCAGATAGTAGGTCTACATGGCGTGTAGTATGTTATAGTAGTAAATATTTGACTGCATCTCCTTCTATTTAAACATATTATTTACATGTAGGTATATGTAAAGTACAGCTCTGCCACTCTATTAGTACACCCGAGATCTCTAAGGTTAAGTGAAGATTCTGTCGACTGGTATATGGTAGACACAGTTGTGGTTGTCAGACTCATTCAGTTTAAAACTAGGAAAATTGCAGTCTCTGGTGTATTCATCTACACTACGGGAGGGAGTTCACAAAATCCCAATGCATGTTCACGTACACATAGGATAAAAAAATCACACAGCATATGGAGCACAAAATCCAAAGATGCATTTCTTAAATATTTATACAAAGAGACGGAAGTAAAAGAGTGCTATTATTACATACGTGATCGGAAATCGAATTTGGCATCAAAATTCGACTATAATATTTTGCCTTGTAGTAGTAACTTAGTCATGGAAATAGTTACGCATAGCACAGCCCTGAGTATGTACAGGTATAATATTAGTTTACCCCGGATTTCATTCCATATGCGAATATCCTGACCCTTATCATATGGACGATCCCCATGGTCATAACTATTATCCATCAGACACGTCTCATATTACTGTATTATTACACGACAGTAGAATATTATTAAACTGGGCATAGAGAGTATTAAATAGCACGATGATTTAATTGGTGTGTGTTGGAAGAGGTAGCACAAGGTAGAATTTGTCTTGGTGTGTGCATGTGTAGCAGTGGGTCACGGAACAAGTTGCAAGATCACAGATGAGGGAGAATCTATAGATAGGTGGGTAGGTACAGTAGAATCTTGGTATTTGTGTCCGTATTCAAAGGTTTCATTTAACGCATTAAACATCGAGTTGGAAACAAATCGCGATCTTACGTATAGCTAATCTACGGAAATTGGAGTGTGAGTGGAAACAAAGTAGAGCGAGTGTAAGAGGAGACAGAGAGAACATCAAATCAGAGGATCGAGTTATCCAAAAATAAATCTTTGCTCGTCATCCGCAATCCTCATCCAGAAGAGGCACAGACACACAGAACCACATCCTCATCAAGATCAACTTGAGCTTGCTTATGTTGCCAGTGGCTCACCCTCATCTCGTCTCAGGCCTCCTTCCTCCACAGAGGCTCTTCCTCCGAGCATTTGAGAACAGTTTCGCTTACATTACACTTCAATCCAGCCAACAGCTAAAACCCACTAATGTCTATGCAGTCATATTAACTAAGTGCTCCGTATCTCTTATCATCCTTGTGTGTGTAGCAAGAATAACACTCACTCGATTGATACCTACTTTTCCGTAGACTTCAATGCAGATACTTGCGGAGATAGTGGAGTTGCAACAGCTAGCTCTCTATACCTTGTTAGTGCATCTCCACGAAGTAACACTGTACTCTCTACAACATCTCTAGCTACACTGCTGGGACATATAATTATATAATGTATACAGTATGTATATGTGCAAAATGCGACATGACTTAATTCCTTGTGTAAATGTGCTAAAAGTGTGTAGCTTATTTGTTTGGGTTACTTTTCTCCACACATCTCTTCAATGCAAACGATAGAACTGCCACTTGAGTCACTACTGCCTTAAAATGTCCTTATTATTGCGAATCCATACTTGGCTTGTGCCTGTAATTCCTTTTTCAAGTGCACACATTAAAGACGGCGGAGTCTGTAAAACGAGGAGTTGTTTACTGAGTAAGGAGAAACTCGTTTGAAAAAGAATCTGTATGAAGGAAGTTCTAATGATAAGTAAGAAGATGAAAATGGAGCACACATAATAATGGCAGAGAGATAGTTATGTAGACCCATGTAGAAGTTGCTGTTTATTTCGTGCATAGCTTACCTACTGTGTGCAATCCCTTTGTCGATGGGCTCGTCTAATGAACTGATGTTCTTCTAATGACTGTACTTATGTACCTACAAACGACTATCATTACTGCCTCATCGCATCATTTTTTGTATTAAATAGTTTGTATAGCATTTAGAGATATAAGTACCGCAACTGGGATTAAAGAGAGTTGGTGTAGACTCAAAGAAAAATATTAATGTAAGGCGCAGAAATACTAGTTGCAGTTCGAAAGAAACGTAGGAAAGTCACATATTATTATAAGAGTACAAACGAAAGCCAAATAACAGTCATCAAAAGCACAAGTAAAAGGACCAGGAGTAAATAGAAGCAGAGCCAACAGAAGAATTAACGACGCATAAGTAACGAGAGAAGGAGTAGTCAACTAGTAGAATGCCTCTGATGTTGTTGTGGTTCCTTGTACTTGCAAAACTTAATCGAATTGCGTTCTGTGATTGAAATTCGCGATGGTTTTAAAACTTGTTAGAAAGAGTCTGTTGGAATACTTGTCAAAAGTCAGCTTATCGTTAGCGTAAGACGTTATCGACTTTGACAGTCTCCCACCATATTTGCAAAGAAAACATTTCAGACTTATTCAAGGGCTCTCAGATTTATTTTGGTACCTACTATGCACACTCCTACCTACTTATTTCTACTTATTTACATTCCGGATAAGTATTAATAGTAATGCAAATTGTCCTTTGAAGTATTATTACATCTTTACCCACGCAAAAAGTTATTCTGACTCCTTAATATTCTGACTCCTTTAATAAGCATATGCATAGGTACTTACTTATACACCGTGAAACGATTTCTTATTCTTTGGATGGCTATTTGCTAACTGAATATGTGACTGGAATTACTTTCTATCGCATAACTACTTTTTCTTTTAGTAGCTTAATTGCTTCTGATGCCGAGTTTTGTTTGCACGGTCTGAAGAACTGGTGGAATGCAAGTACGAAGAGTTCAAGTTAGCATCAATATAGTTGGGAATCTGTGAATTGACGTCGAAGAATAAGAAAGTAAGAAAGAGGAAGTTGTTTTCCCAATTGAGTGAGTTGTCATAACTAGATTACCTCCAGTGACTCGTGACACTTGGCTGTGTGGAAACAGATACAATATGTACAGAGATGTTTTGTGATGATAGTATACTTACTAATGTAGTAGTAGGTGGTTGTGTAGGAGAGCCAAAAGAGCCAGCCAACTTGTCGAGAGCTTAAGTCAAGTCGATATTACTCTTCCCTTCATGTACTACATGTGTACAGCTCAAGTCTTCTTTTCTACTCAAAGAAAGAAAAGTGAAAACTGACAACTGAGTGAGAAGAGAATTACTACAGACACACAGAGACTTATAGCCACGCTCATTTCTTTAGGTTTTGCACGAAAGTCCAGTATATGTTGCTTTAGTCATGCTATTTAAGTTTCCTCTTCAATGGTCTCTGCAGGAGGAACGTGGGAAATCTTTACAAAATCCTCCAAGATGTTCTTCACTGGGTTTTGATTGAACAACTTTTTCTATTGTTCAATCACTCTTGTAGTACAGCACGGAGTATCACAACAAGTACCGCACTATTATTCGATCCTACACATACATACATTTATATTAACTGCATGGCATCTGCTACTAAATATATCTCTACGGCACATGAAATTTTCTGTCTTCACTTTCTCCAGCCCTGGATTTTGATTTTCAAACTTGTACTATAAACATGTAGTAGTAAAGTAACAGGTTTTTCTTTTTTCCACTCCAGACCAATGTCTACTATGATTTTAGGAATCATGCTCACATTTGTTGGACTCTGACGGGAGATTAGGTTGAGGATCCGTGGCAATTAATTACCTTGCTTCTTGCATGCATAACTAGTCTGATAATTTAAATCAACAGTTAATTCTAATTTTCACGGTATTTCTGTCCAGTCAAGCTAGGCAATTCAACCACCGGCTGTTTCCTAATCCTTTGCACATGAACACATGCCGGGACAATAGAATAGTGCACAACTGACTACTTACATAGCTTTTATTCTTTCATTTGCATAATTAACATCTTTGCATTATTAAGCTGATGTACTGTCTTTTATGGAACCATTGAATTTTAAACACTGGATTTACAGTATTCTACCTCAAATTAAGTAAATCACAACTGGAGCAACATTTTCTCACTTGCAATTCTCCATCTTTTATTATATAATCAGATTTATACTCCCGAGTATTATTGTCGCACTTTATCTCTGTTTATTGTTAAAGACATTTTTGCTTTTTTCACTTCCCCTCTCAATCTGGAATGGAATTTATGAACAGAAAGTTGTGTTTCAAAGGAGAACATAAAATATCAACACTTATATTTTACTACTCTCTATAAAATCAATTTAAAGCTATCTATATCGTCACTGACTACACACTTTTCATATATTCCGAAGCTATCGTAAACCTTTTTCAAAACGGATGAATAAGCTAGTGACACAGACTTGTCTCATATGCGGACAATTTTTCACGGTTGAAATTTTCATGCGGGAAATATTTCATATTTTATTTGACAGGACTGGTAGACAGAGTAGGAACATAATGAGACTATCTGTAAAATGCGAATTGAGATGACTGTTATACACGCGTTATTGTAATTTGCACCACTACTGGTGTATTTCTGAACTTATGTATGACCGTCTTCAGCATTAATATTTAAAACCGAGGAATAACTGCCATTTTTGTTGCTTCGATATTATACGTGGCATTAGCAAAGGACGATTGACATTAATGAGATGTCGAGGAGAATTTGTAGATTCACTGTAAATTGAGAGAACGGAGATGTCTATGTACACTGTAATAGTAACACTGGAGTGTCTCTACATTTAATAATGACATCTGTAGCTATCTATGTAATATTTATAATGTGTGTACTCGACCATACTAAGTAAAATAGCGGAGGAAGGAAAATATGGGATCGAATGAATCACAAATTTCCCGGAGCAGACTGCGAGACATGTATAGAATATTTCGGAGACAGGACAGACGTTGTCAAAGAATGAAACGAGTCAGAAGAATAGACGACAGGGTCAGAGTGTGTGCCACCTTATATACATGAGATAGAATCGAAAAATATGTCACATAAGTAGTAGTCAAAGAGGAACTCTGATGATGATGATCGTGAACTAGTGAAGGAAACAAACCACTATGTGCAGGACGACGAGTCAACTCACTCAGCACGCCGTCAACCAGCACTCTTTACCCCTAAGCTGCAAAATTGCGACTACACTCCGAAAACTCGGTTCAAGATGCTCAAGTCCTCTCTTTCTGCGGACGGTTCGTCGGAGTAGTCAGTATACGATGTACCGAACAGTTCATACACATGCATCCGAGTTGTATTTAGTAGCACTGACTTCCCTACTCCACTTACGGCTCACACGGAGCACCATGCCTCACCATAGAACACTAAACTCGAGCATGTCATTATAATATTCCAAGCTAAAAGGCTACCACACTCGGAGAATCTGGGAATGCCAGCCAACACAACCTACTGCCACATACAGTGGGCTCCGATCCACTAGTCAACGTCAATTCTACACTATTCAATCCATAAAAACCACAGAAATAGTAAATGAACTCAAATAGTCCACAATAACCCCACTCACTACTCTTCCCATATTTTATTATCAGAAATCATATTTTAATCGGTACCTACTATTACATTTCTAGCATGCGGAGATATTTCAAATCTGCAACACAAACATTGCTTGCAAAACATTGTAATAATATAGCCTTAAAAGGATCTTCCTACTCTTATTATAAGAATTTTATCTTTAATTTCAGACTTCGACAGTAATAGTAATGAAATATAATTAAAATTTTGAGTTGACAAAGAAATAAGACTTAAATAAATTTAATATATATAATATTAATATATATATCTAAAAAAGAAATTGT
>JABASH010002721.1:0-19055 GCA_019776445.1 Tomocerus maximus | reverse complement strand
GCGCCCTTGTCTGTATGTACCGTCACTCGTGGTTTGCATGATGGCTAGACTGATTGTACCTTCACACGTGGTTTACGTGTACCGTCACTCGTGATTTCCGGGAATCCTGTATTATAAAGTGCACCGTGGGAGCATTTGGCATTAGCTTTCTTCTTCTACGAGCAAAGCGAGGGCGGCAAACTTAAAATTTATGTTCGCTGTCCTCGCCCAAAGCCCCAGCGTCACACATTATCATCATCCTCACCCAAACCCCCAGCGTCACACACTTTCATCATTCTCACCCAAATCCGTACGCTGGCGAGAGTGAAATTATCCGCGGGGTTGTTCACGATCATCATTCCAGGCACTGGAGTACTCATGACCGTGTAAATGAAAATTACACGGTGTGTTTAAAAGTGAAATTTCGAAAGGAAAACATTGGGACGGTCCAACCTTTTCTACGTATACATGCTTGTAACTATGACTTCACCAAGCCTTGATCAAATATATAATCAAATATCGATTGGTCTTTATATAATTAGTATATACGGCATCCATTATAATGTAACTACATGTATTTGACATAATTTTTACGAAATAGAGCATGGTTGCAGAAAGTCAGTACCCTCAGTTGTAAGAAAATATTCTCCCAACCACTGTCAATACTGCGTTAATTGCGTATAATTAAGTCATGCGTCACTATTTGGCGTCAGGAATAAAAATCAACCTAAAATATACTTACACTATACTAGGCCCCAAGTGCAGTTAAGAATTTTGAAAGGATTAGGCACCAATATTTGTTTCAATTTCGAAAGATATTAACCAAGAGTGGAGTTTATCTTTAAAATTTGGTTTATTGTGTTGCAGGTAATTTACAAAGTCGTATACATACGGTTTCAGCAGTATATATGTTGCAAAATACGTGCAAACGGACTGCCTAGCACGCCGTCGCCGCATAGGCGTCTCAAAAAATGACGTTTATTTATATTCACTGTGCTCTGTTCATATGGCATAGGCTATAGACCACTTGCTAAATGTCCTCCACCTTTGATAAAACGTGGCGGACAGCAGATATCGTATGTATAGGCAGCCATCAAATGAGACTCTATGAGACAACTATATTCAAAACTGCTGAACCAAAGCTAAACTGTTTGTCCATCTACTGTTATTTAAAACAGTTATAGTTGATTGTCCAGAGCGGTAAAATAAATTGGTGGGACTAACTATACACTTTGGATTCAGTTTCATTACACTTTTTGTTTGTTATAATACTCCACTATAACAAGTTGTTATTGCCGTTTTTACAGTACAAATGCAAATTCTATTGAAGTTCCACAAAAATCCCTCCCTCATCCAAGTAAAAGAAATTTTTATGGGGAGATTGTTTCACGGGGAGATTCTTTCCCTGGAGATTCTTTCTCGGGGAGATTTTTTCCCGAGAAGATTCTTTCATGCTTTCAAATTAGGGTTTACTAGCACCAAATTAAAGCCCAAGTAACGTAAATTCATGCAGATCATGGAAATAGATATTTGATTCAAGTTGGAACTATAATAACATTAACACCAATAAAAGCGCTAATGCGATAAATGAGGAAGGTGCGATGGTGCGAAGCCACATAGTGCGAATTCGAAGAAAATATTCTTTTCTGTTTATTTTATTGGGATATTTATGCAAATGTGATTTAGATAATTTTAATTGATTAAGTGTTCTATTCTCCTTTAACACGGTCCCTACCCTAGTCCGATGATTTTATCTCTCAGAACATTGGGAAGGTCTCTCTCATCCACAATGTCCTCTGTAGGCTGTGCTTCATTTGAGCCGATAAGAAAAGCAGAAGACAAAACGTATTTACTTCTTTGTAGTACTAGGGAAAGTAGTGGCACGAATTTGTTTTATCAGATTGGACTTCAGTCAGGTGGTGACAGTCGCCTTCCCGTCTCGTCCCGCGTCTCTAGCTCAATTTCGACAGCTCATAATATAAATGATGTTGATTATCTGCACGAGTGCATAGGAAAATTACATTTTTCTTTGCATCGACTTCTGTGATCGTGCAGCACCACATATTCTACCAAAATCCTTATCAAACTCAGAGTCTAGTCCGTTTTGCATAAAGTGCAATGTTCCTACCGGTTCTAATCTGCATATTATATGTTTTTATAACTTTTATGCATTTACATTAGTCTTGTCGTAGGTATGATTTGTGTGGACAGGTATATCTAAATACTTACTGATACCTACTATATCTACCATTTCCTATGCGGGAGCTCATGCACCATTCACCACGCAGAGATAAATGTCAAACTCATGTTATGTTGAAAGTTTATGAACTGCTAAGAAGGCTGTTTCTACGTACAAAACTGCTACGAATCGATTAATACTTTTGCAAATTTTGATTTCATTTCCAGCAAAATTAATCCAAGCCCTAGCTATTATGTATAAGACTGAAAAATTACAATGCAACGGTAGTAGCTAACCGCAGATAATAATTGCCATTTGCTGATTCAGATTTGTTTTTACTTATGAATCCATTAGCGCATCGATATTGTATGAGGATATTGTTACTTGTAAATAATTTTGGCTTAATAATAATTTTGGCTGCCTCTTACATTTAGTCATGTACCTACTAATGGTGTTAGTGAATAGAAGAATCGAACTGATTTATTTAAGGTAGGAGCAGTAATGCAATATGTTATATGTACATTAAATTGTACATGTTGTAGACAAACTTGTTGTAAGGTATATATATAGTTGTTTATAAAAGAGTTCTGCGCTGACCACGGAGCTGGAAACATCAAAACTCCGTTAGTCAAGCTTTTCACACATAAAGTTAGTCATAGAATAAATAAAAACACATTTTCCAAAACCAATTAAAATATTTTAGCTCAATGGACCAAATTACTTTTCTCCTCCAGTCAAGACGCATTTCTTGCATAGTAAGTACATAATGCATTAACATAAAATCATATCACATTCCCGACATTTAAACATATACCCATCTGTACAAAAAAGCAAATTCAGAATTAAAGATCAGCCCCATAAAGTCTAGTTCCACAAACTTATGAAGTTCTCAAATCGGACGAATTGGCCAAACAATTGATGATATTCTAAACCTCGAGACCAATGAAAACCTAAGCAGCGATTGTAATAATTCAAATTTTATTTTTTCATCAAAGTTGTCATAACTCTAAAAAAGGTTACTCTGAAAAATATCTGGTTTTTGCCCAAAGGTCCATCCCATGTCTAGCTCTGACCTAAGTTGCCGACTTTTCCACAATTAATTTTATTTGGCGTGTAATTCATGTCTAAGGACGTCCCGCCAAAAAATGAATTTTATTTTATTTTAAACCTCTCGTGTGACCTTTTGAGGTCAAAATTGTAAAATATTAGCAACTTTAGGTCCAGGATAGTGTATCTTCATTTTAAGGCCCCGTACGTCCAGATTGACCCAAAACTGGGTGAGTTATAACGACTTTGTTGGTGTGGGAAAACACATGTAAAAGCGACCAGGGCCGATTTACCTAATACATCTCACTCATATTATTATCTATGGCTAAAACATTGAACTTACTGCTCTAAACAGATTTTAAAGTAAACAACAAACCGGTCGGAAGTAAATGTAATCTTTGTAGTGAAAGTTCTGTACTCCTAAAAACACACAATAGTCATTAATAATATATTAGTCTTTGTAGTTTACAATAGATTATTGGTGGTAGTCTATTGTAAACCGCAAAGACTGGTAACTAGAAATAATTAAGACTAACTCTAAAAACTAGTGACGACTCACCAAATGACACCTAAAAGCCTAGCTATCATTTATTACATTTTAATTTGAAAGCATGTAATATTTTTAAAACGATTTGTAAAATTTTTGTTGCAAAGGCTTTGGCCACATCAACGAGTCAATGAAAACCTACTACTACTACAGTTGCTTTATCAAATATTAAGAGATTGACATGTCGGACGTTTACACATCGGGCATTATTTATGTTACTATATACCACAAGGAAAGCATAGCTATACCAGAGCGACAAATAAATCATCAAACTGTTAAACTCAAGTGCATTCATCTTGGTAAACGTACACATAAGTACCTAATATGCACCACACACATAAACATAGGAATTTTTGGATTTATTCGCTGCAATTGAAGATCAAAGTCCTTTTGCATGGCTGCATGGATAACTTCCTCGACAGGTAAATACGAAGCATAGCCGCTCAATGTTAATAGGTTCTCGTCAGATTAAAAGTACATATACCTAAATACCTACATACGTGCTTTTATGCAAATATAAATTCAATTGAGAGTAGGTGTGCTGTTTTTACACATCAGCTTAGAGTTTTTAGTTATGGCCCTACTATCTGCAGATAAGCGTAGGTATAGTGGTATGCACAATAAAGTACCTATGCAGTATAATCTAAAATAAGCTCCACCTACGCACAGACAAAAATACAAACACATATCTAATGGGGAAAGCTAAAGAAATAGATCTGTCAACTCATTAGAATTTATAAACGCTTTAATATAAAATGAAGCATATCTGTACACAATCATCTGGAGAAGGAAACCGTTGGTCTTTCCGAAGCAATTCAGGTGACTGAGGTGACAATAACTCCTGAATTGGGGGATCTTAAAACAAACGCTTACTGCATGTAGTGTGATCAATAAATAAATATTTTCTGCTGCAAGTTGAACTACTTAGTGATTTCCATTTTTCACTTACATATGTAATTTAGGGCTAAGCCACAAGAAAGGGCAGATGGTTAACTGTGCCAAAGCATTGCATTGTTTGACATTTGAACGGAAAGTGTACTGCTTTCCATTGTAAGAGATGAATAAAAGAATAGTTGCGTGGGCGTTAATACATTGCATTTCCTACACCACCACCCAGAGCAATAACAAACGAGTTTTCGTGCACTGAACTTTTCTCTGTGGAATGCTCTGCTTTTCTCTACTGACGATAAGGACAGTGCGATATGAATGACTGCTGGGCACTGCTTGCCGGGGCTCCTGTTACTACTTACAGCGACATAAATCCTGAATATATTTAACATGTAAAGGTCCATTATTTATGATTCATAAGTAAATTATTTAGAGTGAAAAACACTGCTGAAGTAATTAAACGGTCCAAATGATTATTTACAATTCACGTATTCCATCAAGGCTAAAATGTTAATTATTTAGAGCACGGAGATTACTGAGTACAAGCAGAAAATTCAACTGATTATGAAATATTTATTTTTGAAAATATGTCGCAAGGATTATTATGACTTATCTTCACTTCGGTGCAATTAATATCCAGTTGAAATTATTTCTACTCGGTTAAGTAAAATGTTGAGTAGATCGAAATTAATTCGCCCGTCTTATTTATCCACATTCTCAACGATAACCTCTATACTTTCAAAACGGCATTGGGGAAAATTGGTCCTAAGTAAGTAATACACTAAAGTATTACGTAATCAAGCTTAATGGCATAAAATATGTATAACATAAAACCTTTCTATTAAGACACGCAAATACAACATGAATTTAATATATGTCTAGCATTAACAGGATACTTTGCTAGGAAAATGTTACTACTGGTGGGTTGGCACTTATAATAATGTAGGTTATATTATATAATATATGATGTAGTTGTACCTACTACAGATAGGAGTGGTAAGCTGAGCCAAAAAGCTGTACACAGGACAAAAGACGTTTTACTTAAGACCATAATAACGTAGTAAGGCAAAGGGGGGCTCGTATAACCTATTAAGTTGTGCAGTACAAGAAAGCCGTGTCCGGACTCCGGATCGGAGAATCAGTCAGAGTTGCTTTTTGCTACTTACTTACAATACACACTGTATATGTCTTTACTTGGCACACACAACAGCCGATACACTTAAATAGGCAAGTAAGACTACTACTGGGTTAAATTCAACGTGGTAAATGGAGAAGTACTGGAATGTCCTACCCGCACATAGCTGGGCACTTTTGAACTGGAAGCTACATTTTAATCGTGATATTGAAAATGTGCCTTTCTATAAAAACCTTTCTATAACATTGGACCAATTAGCCATAAAATAGGATTACCTCCAGGGTCAAAGTTTGGAAGAATAATCAAGATGTCTATAATAAAAATCTAAATTAAGAAAATACTAAACGTCCTGTTTCTAAAATACTAAAAGGGAAAAAATCTTGAGTAATGAGAATGTAATTGACTCCTGAGAGAGCGTCATTATTTATTTCTAACACCCGCGATATGTATGGCAAATGAAATTCTTCCTCCAAATTAAGCACCTACTTGAATTTATTAAAATGTGGAAGCCAAGGATTCTGTTTTTGAGATTTGGATGATTTTAATTGTGCATGAAGAAGATAAGGGATTTTGAAATCGGGAATGTGGCCCACCTCTGAGAGTGCAGTGAGGCTGAATGATATTTTTTGGCATAGGAGGGCCAGGCAGGGAGTATGTAGCGAGTGGTGAAGGATGTGTGAGAGAGGGAGCGCATGGCCTGGCTCTTGTTTCTCCTCTCCAGAAATTCAATTGAGAATAAGAGACGGGGAGCAGAGAGATCGAGTCCCACTCACGCGGAGTCTATCTTGGCAAAACTTGGTCTATCCTTCGGTTCCTGCTCTAAAACTCCACTTTGCATTGCATTCACTACTTGCGAGAGGAAAACACAGCCAGAGCTTAAATCAGAGGAAGAAAGAAAAGAAATTGGCAAATTCCCTTGCATTGCCCGAACAGCGCCTTGCAAAACAACTCCCTCGCAATTCTCTGTCTCAGATGATATTCTTTCAAGTCGAAACACAAAAACTCCTTTTCTCTCTCTCGACTGTCTGTCTGTCTGTCTGTCTTTACTCGACACCTTCCTAGCAACGCTAATCGCCAGCAACTTCTGCAATCGCTGAAACCAATCCAAGTTATTAGAGGCGATAAGAGCGGAAGATTAAGGCATTTCCTTTTCCTGGCTGGCAGACAACGGCAGGCCCGTCTTAGCCACTCTACATAAATACAGGAATTTCTGTGTCGTCAGAGTAAACTTGACATTGTCTGTAAATATGACGATAACCTGAACTGCTCTACACAAAGTTTGTACTTACTCTCGAGTGCCCATTCACAAAACTACATATTCAATACCCAGCAGAAACTAACTGTCCGATATTTCCATTTCTCGACGTGCATTGCATGCAGATTTTCATTTTCCATTCATATGCGACATTAGTCCAACCGGGGAATCGAGCCGATAGCAACATTTATTAATACTCGCCAGTTTCACGGATTTATTGTTGGTGTGCCGCATTGCATAGTTACACATTTATTGTGCCAAAGTTAGATAAGTGACGGTAATCTCTGTAGCGAAATAATATTCTATTCATATCTGCTGCGTATGCATGGAACTTTCTTTGTGCACTAATCTCTGATAGTGTTATTTTGGTTTTGGCATGGAGTGAGTGGAGTGGAAGTGGAACTAACGAACATAACGGGCCGAAGGCTATTGCCGTTTGCCTTTCCTTGCCATTGCATCGCCATTCCAACCAGCACAATAGGAACTTGATTGAAAGTTTTCTGCTAACGAACTTAGTGGGAAGAGATTGAGAATTTGAGAATGCTCACTTCACCTGCTCGGGCTCACACACAACAACAGCATTGATTCCTGTACATGAATCTAGACTATTGGGTTACCGCAGCTCTCATTCATCCACTCGCATAAATACGACAAATCTATGCATACAGACCAAATCAATTACTCCCCGTTTGTTGTGACATACTAGTCAAGGAAAAATTAAGTAACTGCATTAATATCCTCCTGTTCATTTTGTCGTGTTGTCCTAATGATATCGGATTGACGCAGGGATCGGAGTCATCATGGGCTCAGGCTCCAATTATTAATAGTACCGAGGAATGAGTAGGACTGGAGTAATCTAATTTTTTAGCGTCTCTGCCGTCTCGGAGAGAAAGCGACCTTTGGTGTTTATCTCGTCAAGAGAACTGCAACATCACGCAGCACAACTCACCAGTGTATTACTATTATTGTGATATAGGAACCTATTATCCTTGGTTCAGTTCCTTTGGGTTGGGTTAGTGATCTATATAGATCAATCACTATCAGATCACTCTCTTCTTCTGATGCAGCTATATTGCCTCTGACGGAGTCCAACTACTGATGTTTGCACTTTACTCGAGGGAACCCGTCTAATACGATATATCAATCGGAAGGAGAATATGTAGGACATGCAATTTATAAGATAAATAATGTGAACGTGAGAAATCTTTCTGTAGTTCAAGTTGAATTCTTAAGAGATTAGTGACTGAGTGAGCCTACTTCGGTCTCACTACACCCCTAGACAGGCCCAGCTATCTCTGTCGCTCCTATCGCAAGCCTCCTGCTACGTGTCTAAGGATTATATTATTATTTCGGATTCCGCCATCGATCGTCCGACAAAACATCACAACAAATTACTGCGAAACAACTTTTGTTACACTGCTAATGATCATTGCCCACCCAGACTTTTCCCTGCAAAACCGTGCACACCCAACAAATATTTCTTCCCTATGCGACGCTAGATGAATTAATAAAGACTCTACTCAAGCAAAACCTAAAATCTTCCGAAAAATAAGAAAAGATGAGTTTCGAAGGGGGCGAGGAAGAGGAGGAGCGGGACTTGGAGTGGCCGTGGGGAGATGAGGGATCCGGGACAAGCACTTCGCCGTCAACAATCCTCAATAATTCCGACACTTTTGACTTAGTACGGCATTTAGAGACCTATCTGGGCCCCAAACACTTGCCCTACGAGTCTCTCATTCCCATTACGACTGTCTACTCACTCATCTTCATTTCCGGTCTCATTGGCAACTTCAGTACGTGCATCGTCATCATGAAGGCCCACTACATGAGGACCTCGACAAACTACTATCTCTTCAACTTGGCTGTCGCCGATATGCTCACCCTCATCTTTGGTAAGACTACTTTCTCATTCTTTTGCACGACTTTCCATTGTCCCTATGAATGTCTCATCCACAAAACACCCGAATTCTTCAGTCTTATCCTTTGTTTACATTTATAGATAAATTCCTTGCGCTATCTTCATAATTCCATATTTTAATACTCAGTGGAAGCATAATGAACCCAAACAACAGACTGTCTCTTCTGACATCTCATGCTGTTCACGTCTTAGGAATGCTGTGAGGGATGAAATGCTCAATTCTCTAAATTACTCTACCTAAATTTCCTAGTCAGGCTTAACAATCAGCCCGTAATAACTTCATTAATATTCCCATGCATAATAAGAGCTTATTTAAGTTGCAACTTAACAACAACAACCACTTAATTAGACTCTACGCTACGGATCTGCCTGCATAGTTCCAGTATATTTTCACATGGATAGAATGATATGACATACATATAAGCCTACTCCATTTTTATTTCAGTTCTTCATTCTTCAGTGAAGGTAAATTAAGAGCTACACTCTCCAACTTGGTTTTCTTTGTGGGGCAGAGAAAAACTTTTTTATTTATACAAAATTTCCTCGCTAGCATTCTTAAATAGGTACCGATGTTTCTCCTGTCAAAAATCCGCAGTCCAATACCGATGTCTAATAGGGAATTGCTCCTGAGAGACTTTCTTCCTGAGCAACTCTTACAAGTGAATCTACCCAAATCGAGCTAGCTGTGTTAGCGAAATGTTTTAAGAGTCTCAATCTTTAGCGTAATTCTTCAGTGTCCTTAGAAGTCCATTCAATTTTAATAAAATTTATTATTAAACAGTAGAGCAATTACAATTTGTGATATTGTAGGCGAAGCACGCCCGTTGGCTTCACAGCTCCCTGTAACTGAATATTTAGTTAGCATTTGAAGTCTTTAGGTGTATACACGTGCATATTTTGGTATGACTACACAGCTTTGATTTCTGATGATACCTATCTGAATCTGAAACGATGAATATAGACGTAATGGAATTTGCATTACAATTAATAATTATTCCGACTCAAGTACTATTGAAATGAGTATCCAAAATGATGCACAACACTTGCTGGGCTTGAACTTTCTAGTACATCATTGCCGACTTCATTCTATGCTAATCTATTTTCTCTAGACGTGGATTGTGTCATTTGCACCTTCCAAATTTTGCATCTTTGTCGACTGCAGCTATAGTTTTGGCTGCAGGGAGAACGTCCATGGGAATCCAAACCTTACTGACAACTTTTTCTTACTTCAGGAACATTAGCTCATCTGCTCCACCATACGCTGCTCCAAACTTTTATTTTATTCAGTCTGGTTTCAAAAATAGTTACACTGTTCCCTAAATTTGATACTTTCACATGTACTGAAGCAAAACCCACAGCAAAGAAATTTGTGTGTAGGTATTCATATAGGTAACAGTATTCTATTAAATATGTTATAGGTAGGCATATGATAAAATAGACTCTGACATGGCCATAGTAGAATAGACTTACTCTGATCTTACTGCAAATCAATGACTCATATACCTCCTGATACCAATACGAAAACATTGTGCCATTATCAGTACACTTGTACCTTATGCTTTCTTTCCTATAGTACTTGATGCTTAAGTACACTGAATTGTACAGTAATGTTGAAATAGAGAATAATGAGGTAATTTTTCTGCAGCAAATAAAATGAATTCTAATTCAATGACTTCTACAGTTTGCGAAACAATGTTCTCTTACAACTCTAATTGCGGACATTTTTCTCAATGTAGACGGAGTGCATATGTGAGACAAACAAGTAGATTGTTACTTGCTGCTGCTCTTTTTATGTTCGTCGGAGACTGCTATTGCAGTAGAACAGTAGTGATCACGGTATCCGGCGACTGTGTGTAAACAAGTGGAAATATTAAATAAAAGGAAGTGAGTGAGGAAGGAATGACAGGATGGGATGCGGGAGAGAAGGAATGGACCGATCTCTAGCTGGACCCGCAGTCCAGAATAAAAACATAAAAGAGTCTCCCGTCGCCCAGACACATGACACAACAACAATAACAATCCGTTTGAAATGAACATTCAATTAGTGAGAGTGCCAGGCGGGGCAGCCAGGTCAGGTCACATCTTCCCTTTTGTCACGTAGACAGTTCTGTGTCGACTCGGACAGAAACAGCCAAGAAATAAAAGGCAAATTCAATCAACTCTTCCCTTTGTCTTTCATTCTCACTCAACTTAAACCGAACTGATCCAAAAAGACATGGCAGGGACTTTTCATTGAAACTTGAAATGCCTTCCAAGCACTTTCAGGCAGCGCCTGATAGACAATTATCATTCTCTCGCCCTTGGCTTTCTGTCTTCCTAGATCCACTCAACACCTTTTCTATTCAAACCATTACTACTACAAGAATACTGTGCGCTTCAATTATTAAATATCTCTAAATCAGTCTTAGCATTTAGTAGTTAGCAGTAATTTCTTCCTTCTAGAGATAAGCACATTTGATATCTCCGCTCAATATCAATATTTTCTGACCAATCAATGATCTTTGAAATAGCGAAAAATTATTTCATTAGCTCCGAAACATATATTCGGTTTTTTAAAAGGTAATTATCACCTAAAATGTCTTTAATAATTTAAAAAACGATATAAATATAGAGTACATATTTATGCAAATGAGTTATGTAATATAGATATTACTTGCGTGAAGAATATCGAATATTAGAACTTAGTAGTTTTGGATGGATTGGAATAAATGGAAAACGCGGTAGCGTGTCAGTACAAGTAAATAATTGTCGAAATGTCTATAGCTATAGCAATGCATACCGTTTTGCCCTTTGCACTCATTAGATAGCTTGAGTAATTTGTTTTGATGTTTAGGCGCAGATACTTCATTATATCTGCTGAGTTAGGAGAACCTGAAACTTTATTTGCTGCTGTATCATTAACTCGACAGAATAAATCAAGTTATATAACCAGATGAAGATTGGCTAAAAGCCTTCAACAAATGAATAAGTACCTATAGCGCTATCAACAACGATAAAATATTATAGTTAATTTAGACGAGTATCAGTATATGCACGTATTTATCTGCACTCGACCTCTCAATGCATTCAGAACTGAGTTACCTCTGTACATACGTCTGAAAATTGGATTTTGAGATGGCAAGTGAAATAAGTATTTTGTATTTTGAAGACCTTCAAGACTTACAAAGGTAATATTATACGCAGAAACAGGAAAACTGCTTTCATTTTATTTTACCTTTGATGCCTTTCAAGAAACAAATACCATTATGGCTCTCTTTTATTGCTCAAATACCACTATTTACATTATGTCATTCGGCAGTCATTTTGAACTTACAAAACTGGTGTAATACACATTTCGTTTTAAGCTAAAGTTCTTACAATTCGAATAGACTCATTTAATTATTTTCATCATTGTCCCTACTACTTATATGTCATCATGAAATCTTGTATTGTCAAATAATACATTCTAGTTGTCCTACTTGAAACAAACTGAAAATGTTTGCACAGCCTTATTAGGTACACCTCAGGTTCAAAATCGTTTGCTTCAACGCCATAAACGAAATAAGAACCACGGACATAACAATTCAATCTTAGAAACTAAATGAATACATTTAACGCTGAAAGCAAATGTTGAAGTCTTTTTGTCTGAACCGTCCCAAAACTTTTGCGATCACTATATAAGTAGGTACTTATGTATTAATGGTAGAGTTAGTGTTGTTCTTTACTTGAAATTCAGCTATATTATTTTGTAAGTAGATTAATTTTCAGAGAAAACCATTTCATTTGAATTTATGGTGTAATGGCCAATTGAGATATGTTCTCTTCAGCACGATGCAAGAGTTTAGAAAACAAGGTGTTTTCGGTTGAAAATAAGTAGATTATGTATGGAATATGGTATCATTGATGACGGCAGTGTATCTAAATAAAATTAAACGAAAAGGAAAATATTATGGTATGTGGCTAGGTATTGAGGAAAGCAGACGGAAGATAAATAAGTTACATGAATGTTGATGAAGAGGGAAGGGAAAGTGGGAGCCAAAGAATTCCGTATTTATTTTGGTGTTCAAAGAAGTAAAAAAGAGGAAAGTGTATCATATTTTGAGACTTTGTTTCAGTTGTTCCGTTCATTCAAGAGTTGCAGTTTCGTAGTTGATAGCCCCTCGTGTGTTAATTCCGCGGAGTAGAGAGTAGGACAGGCGAGGAGGAGAAAACGGGGAAAGAAGGACCCGACATTGCATTAGTCATTCATAAATGCGCCAAGAAAAATGAAAAGCGTTTGGGAAGAGTGAACTGGAATGAAATATGGAATAAGAATGCTGTGAAGTGAGCCAAATAAATGTAAGTCGAAATGACTCCAGATCTGTCTAGTTTCTCTCTCACACTTTGCTCTCTTTTTCATTTCCATTCTTCTCTTTATCTTCTATTATTACATTACAATATTACGTTAGGGAGAAGCTCTACATCCTTTCCCTTGTAATCTTCCTCGGCTAGCATTCCAAGGATTCTCTCTCCCTCAATTACAATCACAATTACCACTCGTGTCACTTTCATTCACAGTTTCCCTCCTTCCTATAATATTATACAACTCATGCTGCACAATATATGTACCTAATCTCTAGGTGTCTAACCAATATGCATACACGTCCAATTACATACTTCCGTTCCTTTCCATTGTCTGCAACCACTATTATTACATCTCCGAACAACTTCGCTGAAATATTAACTACTTTGAACCTAATATGCACTACACATTTATGGCTTAAATTCAATTCAAACTCTGTAATAGACTTGTGGCGGAATGGAAACAATATAAATGTTGCAGAAAACCAAAATTTATTTTCACTTCTTGTGAATGTTGTTAAACTTCATCCGCACACTGAAGTTGTTAAACTAATTTGTTTAGAAATGACTGGTATATATATGCCTACTAATTTATTGAGCAAAAACATGTCCGCAATTCAAGGTTAATGTATTGGATACATCAACAGACTATTAGGATGCAACTTTTTAGGGTTTTGCAACATGAAATGTTTCATTTAATTAAAAATAGTGCCCAATTATATTGCATCTATAGGATTATATATTAGCGCAAAAAATACTTGATATGATAAATTATGTTTATTGTATATAACTTTTAGTGCCCGAAAGGGATATTATTGTATTAAACTAACTATCAACATAACTTTTACTGCCAATAAGTACATAGGTACATGATTTTGATTGACATGAAATTGAACTTTGCACATGAATTATTTGTTTACACAAGCTCAAAATATGATCAACTCTGGGCTTAATTCTCTGAATATCTAATATTGTTACAATAACAAACACTTGTCAACAATGTACAGTTTATGCAGGACCAAAAAATGATCTAGGCTGTTTAGGTTGATTTCTTTAGACATGAATACCAGTACAACTGGTCTTAAAAATTGTAAATGTAACTAAAGTTCTACCATTAATTCTATTCTCAAATGCATTGCATGGAGTTGGAGACAAGGACAAATAATAAAAGTTGCAGGTGAAGGTAAATAGCCATCTTAAGTTAAAAATGTGTCCCTGGTGTTGCACTTTTACAATGTGCTCGTTGACTTTCTCCTTCATTTCATGGGAGCTATTTTCCTTTTTAGTTTTCACTGCTTTCACTTTTAAACTGTTTTTGGGCCTGCTTTATGCAGCACTTACATTTCGTATCTCACCGTTTTATCCAGCATTAAGCATCACACAGGGAAAGTTAATGCATTACTGGTTCACAACAGTCCAAACTCAGGTTACATGTGCCTGAGGCAATTTGGAACAGGTGAATGTCTAAGTAATTATGCCACCTACGCCATTCCACCATTCTACGGAATGCTATAATCTTTGGTTATAGGTACTGGAACTATTGAGTTGCGTCATACGTAGCTTCTAATGGGCGTTTCATGCTTTATTTCTGATGCAAAGATTAAAGTGGGCTCTTACAAAAGTTGCAGATAATATAACATACAGGGTATATTCATTTTTAACATATAGATAAACTTTTCTAATTTACATTATACGTACCTGTACGTACATACTTATGCATAAACTATATAAATAGTAGTTAAATACTGCATTACTAGGTACTAAGTTTGCCAGCTTAAGTTATTAAAAAACTTGCTCCATTGAGAATTTTGTTGAGTAAACAGTAGATAGCAAATAAATCATTTTAGTATGTCTAGGAAAGTGGAACTGATCGTGAGAAAATAAAATTATGCAGTACTGGAGAAAATGTCATTCCCACAATACTGAGCAGGAATAAAGCTCTGGATTGACATTTCATGAAACGATTAAATATACTCCAGAAGCAAAATTGAGGAATAAGTACGGAATACAAAGGGCGACATTATACCCAAGAATGGCTTATAAGTGCAAAATGTGTTCCAAGGAATAATTGGCATAACATGCGACGAACTCAGAACTCATTCATTATAAATGTAATACGATATTGCATTTACCTTCCTTCAGTCTCCTTCAGTTAGTTTCCCTGTGATGTGCTGTACATAATCATAATAAATTTATATGGCGAAATCCATAACCATTCTCTGAATCAATTCAACGAATGTAATTTGTTGTGAAATTATACTAACTGACATTAATCTTGAAACGCAGAATTCTAGTTAATTGAAACTAGAAACTCCAGAGTATTGTTTGGAAAACGGATTTGAGATACGGAGAATAAAGTCTGTGTCTCTCATATGCACTAACATTCACCGACCTTGACTGCCTTAACTGCTCCATTAATGAGGTGATTTCTAAACACAGCTCACGGCGCCTAATAAATTTTTTAACGGGGATGTACAAGTCCTTAAAAATTAGTATCTGCTATTAAATTTTGTACAGACTGGAAGAATGGGAAGTAGTCTTTCTGCTATTGTCAACGTATAAAATGTAGAACACGTGTCGGTAATTTTAAGAGGCACTATATTTATCTATTTTACTATGCACTAGACGCCAGTGGCCTAATGAAAGGATCAACAAAAGCATATTTAGCAGATGGGCAATTTTCCCTGTCCTTATGCCTTGCGTATTCCCGGTCTGCACTTTCTATTACCTGCATAACTTCATTTATGGCCATTTACTTGACATCATTAACTTGCATCAAGAAAGAGCAAGGAGCACCATTAGAACTGAGAGCTATATATTCCTATCGTGGGCTAAAATCTAATTCACCTTTTGAAAAATGCGATATAATTACAAAAGAAAATAGCAATATAAAACATTTAACAATGTGGATACCGGGAGTCTAAGTAAGTCCATAAGTATCTTAAGTGGCACACTCCAACAACCTGTAATGCAATAATTACTACTTATATCATAATATAATGTTCTATTATTTATTTTTATTTATTACGTCCGCGTGTATTTTTACTATTTTCGTTTCATATGGTACTCTGAGTCATGCTGGCTCATAATTGCATGACAGAAGCTTTCAATGAAGTGTTTCTCTCTCAAACAGGTTTTCCATATTCAATAATAAGCAATAATAAGAAATACTGTTTTGATCCAGTCCTCATATAAAATAAAGTGTACCCTAAAACTTAAACAATGAATGGAAAGACTTTAAAATACAGTTATTGATAATGGTATGTATTTGATTCCTTTCTTGAATATACGTTAGCAAAGAGATAGAAATTATAAGAACAGATAGAGATGAAATAGAGGTAGTATATATTTGCCCCGATACACCCTACACATCGACTCCCTGATTTGGGATAAACTGCAGTCGATTGCAATCTGTATTTAACCTGCTCTGAATGATCAACTTGCAGAAGCTGGCTTATAGAAATTGCCGAACCAATCTGTCTGTTCTGTCTGTGGACGATTTTCCAACATGAATGCACTACTGTCAATACTAGTAGGACTGCCGTATCTGTTGCAGAGTTATCTAACACTGGGTACGACGCAGGATAGAATTGGCATCTCAAATTCCTCTGTAATTATTCTTAGTCTTAAGGTTTCCCATTAATGTGCAGCATTCTGAACCCAAATGTAAACACTAGAAATCGTACAAGAAATTGTCTCCAATAACTTCGTCGGCTGCTTTCCTGTACGATTTATCAAGTTTAAATTCCAGATCAGTTTGGCTTCCATCAATGGGGTAGCGCGCGGGCCTTCCAGAGAGAATAATTTGAAAAGTGAATTCTGTCCTCCTTCCCTATGAGAAATAACATAAGGCATGGCAAAACACACTCCAACTAATGCATTACGTACTATCTATATCGAGATGTTTTATTACCATAAGGATCCTTTCTGAATGCAACTGAAAGACGTGCGAAGTCTACAGAGTTATGTGCTTTATTGCACTTTGGAAGGATGGTAACAGAGAAATGCAATGTCATCAATGAGAGCAAAAAATGTGCATTGCTATACGCTTCACATATTGTAAAAAGTTTAGGTACTATACTAACCTTTTCTAAAAACAATTTCTATCAATAATCACAATTTTTAAAATACCCTTCTAGATACATTTGTGATGTAGGTCAATACTATCACTTAAGAAAAAGAAATATCAGAGCAAAAGAGATGCCAATGTTACACCGAAAACCCTAATTAGCTATGCAACCTCAGGTTTCGGGGTAAACTATCTTTACTATTAAGTTAAATACAGATTAAGTTAGTTAGTATCTAATCACACTAATTTCCATACATATTGGTAGTTTCTATTCCGTTCATAGACTTACATATGTAGTATTGCTCTTTTATCACAAATTGTCAACTCTTGGGAAAACTTTAACTCTAATACCGATTCGGTCCTACCCAACGAGAAGGGCTTTTTGATAGTGGCTTTCTGGCTGGACCCGAGATTGATTTACTACTCTAAAATGATATCATGTTTGAGTGGGCGGCGAGATGTTTTTATCCTCACGTTTCCATTCCAAGTTGGTTGCTATTTTCTTCCGTCTGATACCCACTCCGTTCCATACAAACGATAATATATTATGGTATAGCATATAATACTGCGTTAGCATACAATATACACTGCCTAAAGTATAATGCTATAATGCAGCCAAGCAGCCAAATCTAATGCGAACAAACATCTCAGGCGTCATGCTTATTTTATTTTATGTGTATAAGAGCTGAGTCAGTCAACTGAATGCTTACCACAGACTTACGTAATACTATAAATATCGCATGAACCACTACTGATACTTGTGTGTGTAGTCATGTAGGCATTTCCTAAAATTTAGTGCCTATAGTAAGCATTTACTGCGTTAGGCCAACAGATCATTATTATTGACCGTCCACAGTCCACAAATCAGTACCAGCATTATATTTAAAGGAGGTAGAAAATCATTTTCTTAACATTTTCGAAAGGCAAACAACTCTTCACCAATCACCTTATGATACTTTATCATTCATTGCTTCGATCATTCTTTGTGGCCATTTTTGGTGATACAGTGTTGGACAATGGCAATTGGCAACCAGTATTCATATACTAGGACATTACGATAATTTCTTGGAATGACATTCTTACCATATAGAATTGCTGAAAGCTGGAAAGTAATTCTACAGATACACCTATATAACTCCTAGAGCTCTTGAGCTATCAAAAGTCTGCAATTATTTAAAAAAAACGCGAGGGCTTAGCCTACTCTACTCCAGCTATAATCCAAAAACGCTATTTTTCACGTTTTGTATCATAAAAATGATTTCTTTATTTAAAAAATTGGCTCATAATTGCAATCATTATAGGACCAAAAACACAAAAAGAGTTCGCCATCAGAATTGAATTTTTAAAGCATAAAATGTTAGTAAAATTTCAGTTTTCTACTCCCCGGCGTGGGTTAGGTCATTTACACTCGGACCACGCATGCGTATAAGATTGCAGGACCCCTATAGAGCCCCTTGCTCATAATAGAGCCCACATAGAGTCCAGTACAGCTGAGGTCGACATTGACAACGTGGTCTAATCCTCTAATTAAACCTCACCCCCCTAAGGTTGAAATTGAGTATAATCCCAAGGAGCTTAAGGTACTCCGTCCCGAGTTCGCCAAAGCTCAACTTCTATGAGATGCCGTACTAGTCGCCATGAGAAAAGGGAAGCTTGCACCTACTTTACAACATATCCGCTATTACCCTGATAGCAATAATTTTAGAAATTTCTTTTCA
>JABASH010002720.1:0-19057 GCA_019776445.1 Tomocerus maximus | reverse complement strand
GAATGAAATAAATGATTTTTACTTCACTTGAGAATCACAAACTAAAGTCTCAACTTTGGGTTTCTTTCTCATATCAGCACAAAGCCTTAAAGAAAACATTAACAAAGCCTCGACAATTTCCATTTTCAATTTCAATCGGTATTCGAATTCGAACATTCTGCTTTACCATTCTACCAATTTACATTCGGTATTCGAACATTTGTCTTTGCATTCTATCAAATTGTATTCTATCTAATTTTGACCTAAAAACACTATTCGAACAAACGACTTTCGAAGAATTAATCTACAACCATTTCACCATAACAGAGGTAAAAATGCCTCTATGGAAAAATGAATAACAAACTGAACTTTTATTTCGACAAGACTATTTGAATCCTCGATGAGTGTAATACAATATTCATGTAGGTACTGCAGAAATTGTACAGCCAGTCATAAAGTACTGATTTCAGTTAAATGCCAATTTATTGAGCGATACTGTCAAGCACCTTAAAACTGTAGCGGATAGTTTACAACTCGGGTCATAAGAATCTGTGGCGCGTAGTGGGATTGAATTGAAGTATAATTACATTAGATAAATTATTATTAAGGCTAACATTTGAGTTAAGAAGTTAATAATTGCATTTAAGTTTATGTAGGCTCTTAAGGTATAAATACTTTGAAAGACAGACCTGTTCTGAAAGTCTTATCAGAACAATAAGACCAGGGGACATGACAAATTTCTTTTGCACTGCCATCTATTCTGTCTTGCTGGGGCATCCCCTTAAAACATGTTAGATTAGATCTGGAAACTTTTAACATATAATATAGGTACCTTAACCTAACTCAAATCAGACTTATATATCCCGAGCAATAAATATTATTATTTTTGGCAGGGGAGATAACTTCGGGAAGAATCATCCGACAACAATTGTTGGACTGAGCAAGAAACTGTCTCTGGCAACTCGTCGAAACACAAATTGGAAAAGAGAAATTGATGCAATATGACAAGTATGGAATGAGTTGAAAAAAATGTCTGGCTACTATTGCTAATACTAAGCCGAAGTCATGCTTATGTTAGCCCACAGATGAGAAGAGTAGACATTTGTACAATGAGATTCCTACATCTCTTCCTGTATTATAATCCGATTACGAAGGTTTCGACTTCTACAGCAATATAATGTACATTAGCAACGTACATCAGCCCTAAAAAAGTTTGGGCTATGATATAATATTTCTTTTGCTATAAGCCATAAGTAAGTATTAGACTCAAATATTCCAGGATAATCAACTTCTTTTCAGGATATCATATTTGATCATTTCCTGTAGATAGAAATGAAATGCATCCAAAATGCAGCACTAATTTGTAATACGTAGATATGAATATAGGTCTGTGCATGTATATCTGATAAAAAGATTCTGCTGAAATGATTTCCATTGTGAATGCCTGTCAGCAAGAGTGGATCTATTATTGTTGGAAGAAAAGTATAATAATATATGAGACTACTAAAGTATTAAGTTGATGATGAACAGTAAGATTAACTTGGTTGTGTACCACAAATGTCCCAGAGCAATTGTTGAAAAAGATAATCTTCTATTTTGCTGAGTAATGGAAAGAATTGCCAATACAAAATGAATTGATGCAGAAGAAACTGTTGGCAAACAGGTATATGCACTATCGAAGTTATCTTGGAAATGCGTCAGATTTCAAGTAAGTTTAGTGGTTGGAGAGATATTCAACAACCGAATGGACGGACTCACAGACCAGGTCCTCGAACAAACCACTACTATCGATATTCTATATAATAATTGCAATTTCAGCGAGATAAAGGTCAATATTCATACAATTTCTTCGTCTTTGTGAGTTTTTTCTGTTTCAGACCTACTTTTGTAGTTGAGCATATGCCAATACTACATGCAGTCAAGTTCAAATGCATTTACGATTTAAATTTTTAGAAAACCAACAACTGCAGTATTGAAAGTGGAGCTAGAGTATCAGCGGAGGATGCTAATACATGAGTCGATATCAATTTATCTGAAATCAGCTATAATTCTTCCTTAAATCACTAAAGGGAAAATGCGACCTAGTGGAACATTTTCGTCAATCTCTTTAGAGAAGATGGAAAAGGGGAGGAAAACAAAATATGAAAAGAGCTAGTGGTTCGGATGGAGTTACTCTACTTATATTATCTATAGGCAATATCGGGCTATGAGATAGCATTAAATTACTTTACCACTTGCACGTTCTTAAGTCATGGCTATTTGGACCCCCTTATTCGTCTGTCCGCTGTTCTTTTGCTTAGTGCCTAAAGGTCAGCTCGGAATACTCCAATTTGATTTTATAGCTTTGGGAAATTGCAAAGAAAATTTATTTGAGTGGCAATCTGATTTCCAGCAGACTCTAAAATTTAGAAACTCGGTTTTATGAATACCCACACCCACCCATTGAATGCGCCACACACAACACTCAACTGGTTACCTCCTCTCACACAGAACCCTAATCTGTATCCGCGGACGTATTCATCTGTTACAATAAGAATCTCACTCAAGTCTCTGTTCTTCGTGAATGTTTTCATTCTTTTCCCTTGCAAGATTCTCGCTCACCCAGTCAGCTCGCCGAAAGGATAAATCTCATCATAAAATAACATAAACTCAACTTCACGGAACTAAACTGTAGATAGTTTCAGTTAAAGTAAGGTAAACGAAAGCCAAGTATCCGTTACTGATGAGATATATATCCCGACTCATCCATCCTACTCTTGAAACAAAATTCACAGACAGACATTGCTTATCGTTATCCAAACGCAACTGCTTCCATCTACACGCTATATACCTTATACATACGAGAGTACAAGGGAAAAATACCAACCGAATTTATCATGCGTGAGATGAAATCATGGATTACACACCTAGAATGAGATAGTATCAATATCAATTCTTATACTCGTCTATATTAACTTCTTAGCTCATTTCTTCTGCACAATATCGTGTAGAGCCGTAGAAATATTTTTATCTACCTTAATATAGCTTTGGCTATCACACTGTTCAAAGGTCATTATAGGGCTTGAAATGGAAAGCATACCATTGTGTACTTTGTGTACGCAACTAAAAATACAGATGAGTCACATCTACTAGGGTGGATTTTGCTTAGTTTGTGGAAGATACCTTGGTAGTTATCCATCTGTCATTTCACGCACTGGACACACACCGAACTAGATCTGACTTGAGTTGGATCACGATGATACTGCTCAAGACATACAGTTGCACATTGATAAAATTCTTTCCGCATGACTAGAGCAACGAAATCAAGAGCGGAAGAAGAACCAACCCAATCAGAAATGTACTGCTGCCCAGTGTGTGAACTAGCAGACATACTAGATACGGAATTTATAGTGGACTAACTGCCTTAACCTCATATACTGATAAATTATACTTTCTCAGCACTATATGACATACGCTGTAACGCGGAAAGTGTACTTATACTTATGATAGGTGTATCTATGTAAATAGTAGGTAGTGTGTGTAGTAAACTGGTGGACATCCCACTTTCCTTGTGCTGACTCCATATAAAACTTTCACCAGTACAATAAATTCAGGATTTTCACTTTTTCACTTTGGTGAACATTTGGTGAAGACAAGTAAAAGTGAAAAATGTACAGGGAAAGTTGGATGTGGAGTTAGCATAAAGAAAGAGAAAATGTTTTCAAAATAAATAAATGTGACTGGAACTACAATATCAGTAAAATTACACGAATATACCAAATGCGGTAAAAACGGGAAATGAAAGTTACTGCTGGACTGGGAAACAGGTTTCAATTACCAAGATAAATAATAAATATCCTCATAATGTAGGCATAAAAACATTTTAATACCTGTTCTCTCGCATCCATGTTAGCCAAGTTAGTGAAGCTTGCCAAAGCCAAAAATCAGACTTGCTAACAATATTTTTCGTACATATTTTCTATAACTTACATGTTTCTGAATAGCCATCATGACTTATACATACATTGATTGCATCTATACTAAAGATTTATCCATCAGTGATTAAAGCTGTGGATCTTTGAACTTTTAATAATTTTTCCTAAAGGAACCTCTAAAGTTGTCCTTCCTGGAAGAAGAATTCGACTGAAGTGCATTTCCCAGTATACCTATCTGTGCTAATGGAGTTTACATATGCATTTCTCTTTGAACATCCGTCTATTAATAGTATCTACTAGATATAATTTACAAAGAGAGAAGTGCAACGAACCAAAGTAACGGAGTAGCTAAAGTAAAACCTTCTCTCACAGATACGAGGATTTACATTTTGTAGCCTCCAGGGAATGCAATATTTGGTATCTACTTTGTGCTACTAAGGTAGCGACTTATGATGATACATTGCAAATATTCCTTTTTGAATATTACTGCACTTTTCTGCATAACAGTCGTGTTCATTATAATGCCATAATTTAGTAACATTGAGTGGTGGCTTGGCTGGTGGAAAGAGTTAGAAGAGAGGTCTGGAAGCCAAAGCTTTAAGGATATTCAGTATTCATGATCGTTCGCTAAAAATATTCATAGCTAATATGAAATAAATTGCACAGTTATAGTAGATGTTTATTTTATAACTGTTTTAAAACAAAAATAATTTGAAACTTCAGTACTTTTAAACCAATTATAGAATACTAATTGATATATTGTCGATTTCTTGAAGGGATGATGTTGGAAGAATCATTGGAAACAATTTCGCCGGGAAGGTTAAAGTATAATGCTCCCTTACACGTATATTTTATCCTTACCCCGTATCCCACAAACTCTCTTATACAGTTATTTCCACTTAAATGAGAATCATTGCAGGCTCTATGATCAACTGAAAG
This sequence comes from Tomocerus maximus, assembly GCA_019776445.1. NCBI lineage: Eukaryota > Metazoa > Arthropoda > Collembola > Entomobryomorpha > Tomoceridae > Tomocerus > Tomocerus maximus. Next base: position 14,225 of record JABASH010002720.1, on the reverse strand, counting down.
TATATGAGCGTGGGGAAACAAATAGAAAGTGCCCAGGAACTAATAATTGCAAGTAGTATAAGGATTATTTAACTACGTTGTAACAAGGAGCGATAGAGAAGAGAAAGCCGCAGAGAAAGTCAGGGAATTTGTGTCTCATGTTTGTAGTGAATGAAACGAAGACTGAACTGATCGTCTGCCAGAGTTATGAGCTCATGGTTCAATTCACATACGACCTTTGCATTGTGTTGCACAAAAGGATGTATTTAAGACACTAAGTCGGCTATAAGTTCCGCAAGTAAGGGGATCCTGAATTGAATTCTCCACCAACTGCTTTGCGTATAGACAGAGCGAGACAAGGTAATATACCGTAGCGTACACAACTTTGAACTTATTTAGTACTACTCCGCTGATTGTAAGTGCTTTGCTTTTGGGTGGTAACTAGTTGCATAAAGCACATCGGTTTTGGTAATGCTATTATGCAGGGAGGAAAAGCCAGTCTGGCATTGCATTGCAAAGATCAGTCTAGTACAGGCAGGACTATTCTTACATTTTCTGGTTACGCAGAACTGCTACGTACCTAATGATTTATAAGTTGTGTTTTGGCCACAGATATGCATAGTGTGTACAGACACACAATGCTAGTGCTCAGTAGGATTGGATTGAAATTACATTGAATTGTGCATCATGTGTTCAGATGTGTAGGCATGCATGTATTCGTATTGTATAGCTATTTAATGAAGGAAACAATGAATTGATAGAAACAACCAACCGCAGGGAGACATAACCAGAGAATTATGTCTTTTCTTCATGGACATGTTTACTGTCGTCTCCTGTTGTACGAGTAACTTAAGCCCTCTTAACACGCATAAAGTGCATTAATTGCATATTAGATTGTAAATTATGTAAATAAATTAACGAGAATTACTCCAGCCACAATTGCACAATATCTCTCCTCTTTTCCTGTCTATTCATTTGTGTATTACTTCCGTTTTATTAATGAACTTGCCGCTATAACTAAATTCTATTGTTTCCCAACCAAAATTATGTGACACAATGTCCGATGTATATTGTAATCTTACATCTGCATACGCTGTTGGCAGCCTAATATATTTACTTAAGGGGATAAAAGCTTTAGCTCTGCTTCTACTCTCTACTTGTGTAAAATTGTTTTGCATAAATAATTCTTTTAATGATGCATTAATTTGAGCTGTTTATAGAAACATGTAAAATTCCAATTTCTTCATGCAATACTTCTGTAACAAACCTATTATGCTACTAAATAACTGTGAGAAGGCCACATTATGTAAAACAACTATAGATTTTTGTTGCTCGAAAATAGTGTGCTTGGAACTGGCAAAAGGAAAACTTACAAGTTTTCGACACTAATGCAGTAAGTCAAAGAGTACCGCTTATTGTCTTAAATACTAAGCTTATTTGAAGTCCTGACACGAGTACACGAGACTTTCTTCAGTTGTATTCCTAGATATTCAAGTGATAAATTTAGCACGGAATAGAATCCCATTTTCTTATTGAGTTGCGCGTATTATTGCATTGTAGTTACAATTAGCACGGATACAATTACATATTTTAGAATACTGTAATATTCTTCCGTCCATTTGTAAACCTATAAGTGTAGCTACACATATCTATACAAATGCTACTTATACTTAGTGATACAGTAAAATTGTAGTCGAGTCATCTCTAATTCCCTAATTTCATTCGTGCTTCTGTTTTGTCTATTTTCCTTTACATATAGTTCGCTTTACTCCAGGCAGCACGTAGAATGCGCATTGATATCACTAGCCTGGAAGAATCAGCAATCGTACATATAGTATTACAAATTAACACGATAAATAAAGCACTATACACACCATTTTGCCTTACTTCTAATGCATAACAATGAGAAATTTGATGCCCCTTAAGGAGACTGTGTAACTATGTAAGTACGAAGTTCTATTATTCGTATTCTACATCTATTAATACACATGCAATAAAAATTACAATGCAAAAAGTTTACCTTTGTATAGACCATAAAGTTACAGATCTATTCTCACTCTCAAAATGGCAAAACCAAATTTTTATAACTCAAATTACAAACGTGCCAAAGGGAAACTTTCTAAAGCAAATGGACAGGGAATAACAAAGAATAAGCCGCATAGAATCTTTTTTCAAATTCGTATTTACATATATTTTCCACATGCAACTGTATGCAAAATCTATGATTGATTAGGTACATTAGCTGCATATTTATTTTAAGACTAGGGCCCCCAGGGCTGTTAAGAATTTCGAAAGGCTTAGGCACCAATATTTGGTTTAATTTCGAAAGAGGCTTCGCTTGCGCCTTGCGCAATTTGGGGAGTTATTCCATGGCATATAACAAACATTGTTGCATGCGTACAAAAAACACGTTTATTATATGGGAGATAGCGATAAAATATCAATTCGTAAAACTATTGATAAATGTGCATGTGAATTTGCATAGAGAAGGAAGTGACATCAGTACCTATATATGCAAAATTTGGTAGTTCTACAGGAGAAATATGTAAATGAGAGTGGAATTGTGGTAAATATAAGGAGTATCTACTGTAATTGTTCGTTACAGTACAATGATTGTAGCCCTGCACCGTGAGATGCTCCACCAACCAAAAAAAGACAATGTTTGGAGAAAGTAAATGAATGCAGAGGAATTGATGAGTTCTCAAAGAGAATAAAAGAGAAAGAGAGACAAGCAGAAGGGAATAGAGAAATGAGAGAAAGTACTAAGAGAAAGTCGCTTTTATGTCTCAAGTGGAAGAAAATTGAAACTTTTGTATTATTTATTCGTGTAAAATTGCTCGCAGCCTTCTGGAAAGCTGATGTGAGTGGAATTTAGGCAAATCTTTTTCTTTCATTACATCTATGTAGTCTGGAGAAGCTAAATCGAATTACTCCAAATTACGTTACATACCATATGCTGTGCATACTCTAGCTCAACATTTTTTCCTTGACAGTAGTAACTAAAAGTTATTTTTAGGTAATAGAGATTTGAATTGAGCACATTATTTCATTATTAAAGAAGCTACGCTCTTAAGGAATGAGAGAACAAACAAAGGACAATGCATTAAACTAAGTGTTCCTAAAAAATATGCTTCATATTGCAAATTATTTTATTTAAAGATTTTCGAGAATACTTACCTTGTGTACTTAGCTTAGTGAGTAAAGCACTTGTTAAAGCACTAACCATATTCTACTTTTAGTTAAATAAGTAATAGAACTCACTTAACCTCGTGACATTTTATTTTCCGTTGATAAATAAACTCTACCTTGTTGTGTGTAAGATGAGTAGAGTCAAAAAACTTTTGGATTGTTAATTTTTAATGCTTTTACTTTAACTGCTGTTTTTACTGTGACGACATAAAGTTTGCGTTTTATGTCTAGCTTGAAATGATTTTTATCATTTTAAACTGCTTAGGCACCTACATCTAAAACAGAGCGCAGAAAGATATGTGCCATTGTGTTAGTGTTATTGTCAGAGGAAATCTAAAAAAGGAGGGAGTGAGCTCATACCGTTACAAAACAAACGTACGCTCAAATGTATGCAAATTTACATACCCAGTCAACATGTTACAGCAAAAGTATAACATGCAGTAGACGTTTGTGGGATGTTCGCAAAAGATGTATCAACGTGGAGAGTCAGTTTTGACTCTATTATGATTATCTTCAAGAATAACAATAAAATAAAAGTAATAGTATGTAGTGCCGTAACTGTAGACGTTACCTAGTCCCTTTAAAATTCTTGATACCTATGTAGTCTCACCTCACGCGTAGTATGTGCAAGTGTTGATATTATGCTGTGTAAATTTAAAGGACGTGAAATGCCTGTCCTTTCAAAGAAATAGACTTTCTTCAATTTAGAGGCCTGTCCTTAGAACTGCGACTGAAAAAACAAACACAGATAACAAACCACATCCAACTCAGGACAAGCATCAATTTGTGTCAACTAGAATATTCTTCCTTTCAACACCTTTAATGTCGTTTCCTCACAATTCGTAGAGACATGCCTGGTAGGCATGTTGTTTGTGAATATTCAGGTCATGTCATTCATAAATGTAGTTTTGTGTGGTCCTTTCTTCATAAAATAATGGTCTACTTCCTTCAATCTACAAAGTTTGCCCCGGAATACGGCTAATACAATATGCATCCATTCTGGCAACTTTGGATCATAGTGATAATTCACTGTGGAGCGCTGTCCAAGGTGGCTCGTTCGAATTTCTTTGCATTTTTTAAAGATCCTTTAAAAGCATGTAGTAAAAGTTAAACACAAAACACTTTTGAGTATTCATTCATGGACCATAATATTTCTAAACTTTAATAAAACATGCGAACAATTTGTGTTTACACACTCTTACTATCTGCAAGAATCTGTTTTCAGATATTATACAAACATTCATGATTATGATATGTTCAAAGACTGTTTAAGCAATCTGGTTCTATTTGTATAGTAGTTCATTGTAGAGAAATATTAATATAAGTAGTTGCAATAGATCAGAGTAAGTACTTTACCTACTTAGCCAACCAATCGCGAATAGCTGTTGGCAACAATGTTTGCTCTTTGGTATTTATTACGTTGAAATGACATAGTTGATTTCACTAGAATGGGATAGTATTTCAGAATGAGAGTGTCCAGAGTTTGTGCGAAACCTTGAGATGTGAATGGATGTTTTAAATACACCTATGCAAACCTTTTTAAATCATTTATAGTGCTTTCCAGTCTGTGGACAGAAGCAGAGAGAGAAAAGTACGTAGTCTGGGAAGTTGACATTGCCAAAATAGAAAACCACAAGTTCATTCTACTGTGTCGTGTTGTAGCACTATTTGTATTGCATGAATTGTCCCTGTCACAGAAAACAATAGAATTACTGCCATATATTATCAGCGAGATCTTTTTATTATTCCTAGTTGCAGCAGTAGATTACATTTGAAGTGCCTGTTCTTTATACAAAGCTCTATGTGCAGAGCAGGCCAGTAATTTTGCATTATTTACATTCATTGGGATTGGGACAATATATAGTGGACATTGAAGTGACATGCCTGTACCTTTTAGGTTTTCACACTGTTCACAGTCTCAGGCTGCGAAATTGAACATCCGGATTAATGTAGATGGTTCACATAATAGGAAGTTTAAATAAGCATGTGTGAGTGGAGTGCCATCATACAAAGCATTTACCTCCTACCTACCACAGACTACTCCCGACATTCATTTGTATTTATTAACATGCAGCCTATAAGATCATATTTATTTACATACACTGACGGGGATAAAAGGATATTCTGCACACTGCACTTGTACGCGCTATATCTCGGTGTTCGCAACATGCATGATATAACTCATGTGATCAACATTCAGCAAACAGTTTAATACATCCTTAGTGACAGTAAATCGTGCAGCCTATGCTGAGATAACATTTAAAATTATGTTTTGTGCACCAAGCATATGGACATAGTAGTGCAAACAATACTTTTCTAGCTGTATTTGTGTAAAGTGAAAGCGAGGCTTACCTTCTGTTGCCCATTGAACCAGACAGTCTTCACATACATGTTCAGAGGAGAGAGAGAGGACAGCCAGCATATAGCATCCGATTTGTGTGTAAATACGTACCTGACACTACATACTACTATAACTATACTGACTATACAACTGCAGTTAACTACGCTCTATGCAATATATTCTTTACATGTACATGTACACTTCATAATAAACTATGTAAGAGTGTATGTAACTGCAAACACAAGTAACTTACTCTTCTGGCTAGGTTTCCTTTCAGTTTAGATATTTTCAAATTTTGGTCTCGCATGTATAAGTAAATATTACGACACATCATAAATCTTTCTTTTGGCGGCTTGCGTGCTTCATTCATATCATAAAATTCGATTCGGATACCATCCTACATCCTAAATGCTATGTATCCATATGGTAATGAATAGTATACATGAGTAGCTGCAAAGAAAATAACCAAGTGATATGAACTACATGTATAAGTAAATGCACATTGAGAACATTGAGTACCTAACATTAGTATTTTGGGACGGATTACAACTTCTGTCAACCAAACAAATACAAAAGGTTCATGAGTGTACAAATATGAACTGAGTATCAACTGCTATAAGGACATGGAAAAATAATATTGAAGTTAGTGAACAATGGCGAAAGACACAAACATATTTAGGCAGTCAACAACATCGCAATTTTGTTCCGTTGGTGGATTTAGGTAACTAAACCAGACCCAGTCAGCTAAAATAAACCATGTAGTAAGTAAACTGGGAAATACAAGTAAATATTATTATTCCGTGCTGGCACAGGAACGAAGACGCCTTATTCTTTTCAATGATCATACTTTTCAATTTCCAGTACATTTACATTTTACATATATAGGTAGCTCACTAGGTAAACTATTTGCTACACCAATCGAAACCAAGACCATTTCTTCAGACAATATCCATTACCTTCCCTATAACGGTGCTCATATTCAATTTAAGACAGCCTTGCCAAAATATTTGCTTATTCTCTGCTAAAATAAGAATAGAATTCTTGGAAAGGCTTAATATGATGATACATCTGTCTTTACCTAGCCAAAAACGAAATCGAAACCAATTTGACCCACCCACGGGTTTTAAGTTCGATTTTACCATAATAAGTAAATAGATGTAGGTACAACTTTTTTGTCGTGGTCTAATTAAGTATGCTCTTACTTGTGTTACACAAGAGAGTACACTATCACCCTTTCAATCAATCTAGTCCAAATGAATTAACGAATAAAAAAGTACAGAAATTTGCCTGCATCCTTTACCTAAATATTTTTCTGCTTCAGCTGTACAACTTGAAACTGGGATAAATTGGTGCTGCTGTAAAAATACGGTTTTATGAATATCATTTTGTACTGACACTTAGGTTTTGTGCATGCACAAATTAACCCAGCTTTTTGGCTAGTATCGGAGGTGTTAGTTCTAGGTTAAAAAGGTTATTTATCTGTGTACCAGGTTAATACTTTAATATCGTTAGATTGTGGGATTTGGTACATGCGGGATATTATGCTTCATATAGTAAGTAATTTTTTGTATCCCTTGCATTACAGTAACGTAACGTTTCTGAGAAAAACTAGTTGATGGGAATATTTTTTACATAATTTAATGTTTTCTCCTTTTCGGGTACTCGGTATTTATGATACTTATGAGAGCATAGAACTGTAGAGCTTTAATGGGTACTAGTTTTTTGCATCTTTTCTGCTGATGGATTAGTTCCTGCTCGTGGTACAAAATTGGCATACATTATACAAGTATTGCAGCTTTTTCTATCCCGACAGACTGATTATTCTTAATGGTAATAAGTGGTATTACAGAGGTATTAGATTGCCAGTGTTGACTTACTGTTACCACTTTCCGCGTATTGGTAGTGTTATGAGGTTGAGAGCGTGATATTCACAAGAAAAGTTATAAAATGATATGCATACGAGATGAGTACGGAGAAAAGTTGGGAGTATTGAAGTCCAAGACACACACATTAGAGTTGTTAAGTTATAATGAGGATGCATGAAGGCGTAGTGCGGCGGGATGTTTGGGGGATAGTGCATAAAAGTGAAATGGAGTATGCAAATGTTTGGTAGTTCAATGTTAATGCATATATTTGGCTGTAAGAGGAAGTAGAGGCTAAGGGTCCCATTTCTCTCGACCCTGAGGTCATTAACACCGCGGAAGGAAGAGGAACTGTGGAGGAAAGGAAAAGTTTCCCGATGGTTATTAATTAATTGTTGTGGGCGTGAATTGAGATGGAGGAGATGAGAATGGGACTAATACTAATAGTCGTTCCACGTCCGTAATGTGTACAGTCTAGCTACACTGGCAGAAAACCGTCGAAACAGTGCGTTGGGTTTGTATCTTGAAGTTTTTGTGTGGCTGCGGTTTTCCTTCAATGGATAACGAAGATAATTAGCAAGTTTCTAGGAAGGCTTCTAAGAATTAACTACCTAGACTACTAGCTCTTGGGAATTACTTTACTGGAGATAGACTACATTTAAATAGTTAGAAGCTTAGGCAGATACTAAGTTACATTTATACTACAATAAAACACCTCTCTTCCGCCATCCCTCTCTTTCAGTCCCAGGAAAATAATTTTCTCCGTATACTTTCTGTAGGGTAATTGTACTTTTTACAGCGACACGCCTCGTTTACCATTTTAATGCTCTTCCTCTGTCAAGTTAAGTCAACTATTAGTAAACTGCTACCCATTTTAATACTACTCCTATTTTCTGTTTGTGGTTTGTCATTAGTGCGAATGCCAAACGGATACTTCCTTTATTATACCTTCTACACGATTTTACTGCGTTGTACTTGCTCAATGTCTTATTTATTCCGATTCGGATAGCATAAATATTCCGTTTCGGTAACACAGTACAACTAACAAACAAACACGTCCATTCGTCACATGTGAAATGACTTGAACCGTATAATGACTACTGTAAACGGTTTATGACCGTTTAAAAATGTAATGGCTCTTTTGTTCAACTTTATTTGTGCACAAATGAACAATTTAGTTTAATTGGGTTAGGCTATTTACTATAAACTATATAGCACTATTTGGCTAGCGACTTGTAATCATCAGTCTTATACTAGTCAACTCTATTATGCCCAATAAAATTTTAATGTCATTTTTAGGACTTCTGTTCTGTGTTGTTATTATTTTCCAACACGCATGCATAGCCGGTGTTACTTAGCTATGCCTAGCGAGAAACATTTGCGTTTTCAGTTTTACTTTTACTAAATTAATGCCTTGTTATAACAGATTTCTCTAGATGGTAATAATTAGTGTCAACACCATCCCAAGATACTACCAAAGTACCTTACTTGCATATAAATGTATTTTTAGCAAACTTTGCATTAGTTTAAAAGTGAAAAACCTTCTTTCAAATCATAAACCATTTAGAAATGTGTAACAACGGTCAATCAGCAATTTACTGGTTTTTTACAAAATGTGACAGTTACGACAGTTAAGGCACGGCTCAATGTTGTGCCTTTTTAAAAACCTACCCTATAATAAAAAATATTCTTGCAAAAAGTTAGGCTAACCTTAACTGTCGCACTGTTGCCATCTGTCGCATTTTGCAAATCCCGCAATTTATGTAATGCTGTTGAAGCATTAGCAGCTTTTGTTAATTACTTCAGAAGTGACAATATTTATTCGAACAATTTGATTTCACCAGTTAGGTGACAGCGATGCACGAGTTTCGTATGTTTAAAGTGGTCGTACATTTTTTACACTACAAATTACATGGATTGAGACAAAATTGCTGTTTACCTGAATGTAAAGAGACTTTATGTGTCACTTCATTATAAAGATTTGAGGAAAACAACTTTCTACATGCGATGCAGTGTGTACTCACGCAATAGGAAAGTGGGAACTGCTGAAAGCCACTTAAGTTGTAGACTACAAACGAATCCTACTCCCCTGCCACCTTTCTTTCCAAGCCTTACATACATGAGGGAACTTTTCTGAGTTTGGAGAAAGTGAGGCAACCTACCGTTACATCGTGCATGTCGTTTCTACCAGAAGGTTGCTTTCCTTGGAAAGCAGAGTGCGTACACCACCCGTCCAAATAACATGAAGTACTTACACAAGTCCGTACAGCGTGCGTTTTTAGAAAGGCATTAGGATATTATACTGATCCTTACTACTTTTTACATTTACAATGAATTAGTATTTCCAGTTTCTTAGAATAAATAATACCTTTAGCGGATGTATTTTTCAGTTCTTAACGATACTCTGATGTATCTGTAAAAACCTGTTTTGATCATTCTCAAAGTATATTGTGTCTATGCCATACTTAGGAATTGGAAATTGATGATGCTTGGATTTTGCTAGATTGTGACAGAATGGCAGTGAGTGCATTACAGAATTTGATTACAACATTTACATTTCCTTGAACATAACTCTATTATATTTCACCATGTATGAAGTACTTAAGTCCCGAGAGGACTGCTTTTAAATCACATTACGAAACATTTTTCACATTGTATACAAAAATTAGGCATTAGTAAGAATGCGACGTGCGTCATGCACAGATACTGACATCACAGGACATACCTATGTACAAGCACTTATGTTAATTATTGTATTGAGTTACAAGAAGTTAGTGTTTAAGCACAGTTTAGTTTTACAAGTCGCATATACTTATAGAGAGATAAGTTTGAGAAGTGAGGGTAGTTCAAATTGATTCAACTTTGGTTTCAATAAGTATTTCCAGGGATTTCATCCGATACGATGGAAACATTGTCTCACGCCTTTCCCAACAAAAGGATCTCGGTACGGATTGCTACTTTCCAATTTTGGTTCTTTTAAAGTTTTTCTGGAGTCGGTTCAAGAAGAGCCCATCTTCAATGATGCACATATCATCTTCACGCTTGACTTCCACATTTTCCCGGCACTATTGAACAAAAGTACAAAGAGAACATGACATTTCTCGGAATACAGTAACTTAAATTTTCCAATAGATAATTTCTGAGAAATGGGTCTGATAAGTTGATAATTGGTTATACATACTATTTATGTCAAAAAGGGACAGATGTAAGCATTTCTCAGAAAACGTTCAAAGGCAAAATGAAAGTAAATATCAAAGCAACATGTAAGAAAAACATAGTTCGTTCACAGAGATGTGGAAAAAGGTTGTAGGGAAGTGTATCTTCGTCATAGACTGCAGTCTATGACGAACAGACAAGGAAAGTATTGGTTTCCAACTTTCACCACTTACAGTATCTGTCTATAAAGGTGTGCATTCTGTATATTCAGTTACAGCCAAGTTTCATTTTCTTGGAAGTTTCAATTCCCAGCTAGTTGAGAATCAAGAACTGGCATAGGGAATTTAAAACTTTCCCACGACATGGAAAAGGTAGAATGTCAGAAGAGCAATTCTTGTTTATATTTACATAAGACAAACTGGAAATTGGATATATGGAAATGTGATTTTGCAATATAACTGCAGAGCACTCCTTCCCTAATCCCCTTCCACGTGGAAGGTTAAAAATATGAAAATAATTTTGCGAATAGCATTGCCTTTTTAAAATGACTCCTGTCAACAAGATGATGGGACTCGACTGCATCAATGCATATGAATAGGATTTGAAAATGGAAAACGGAAGGATTGTTTGGTTTAGGTTGGGGAAAAGGCCAGAGGCTGGAAGTGTAGTGGAAAAAGAGAGCAAAATATTGCGTTAAGAGTTGCCTAAGTTTATTTTGTTGGTAGACACTTACCTTGACTATTTGCGAGTATTGAGTCTGGGAGTCCAAGTCTGTGCGATACTGAGCCTTCTTCTGAGAAGCGACTGCTCTGTCATTGTCCAATTCTTGAAGATATTGCCTCCAATCCTCTTTCAGGTGAGCAATTTCCTCCTGCCGCTCCATTTCCTCTCTCTCCCGTTTCGCTTTCAAATCTTCCACTTGAAGTGCACGACCTGCGAAAACGTTCTGCAAAAAGCAACAGAGCCTTTTGCATTATTTAGGTTTCAACTGGAACCTCAGCCTTTTCATACAATCTATCTGAGCGCATTGAGAGACTTGGAATGTTAATAGGATTCAGAATTATACGGCCTCCCCGGGTTTTCTCCCCAGTCCCACCTCTGTGTCAACATCACTACCTATTTCCACTAACTGCTCCATAGCCATACTATCAACCCACTCATTCCTCAACGTGAGACTGGCATAACGTTCTTCCAATGTATGACATGGCACGCTTTCCTGTTGACACCCAACCAAATAACTACAGGAGAAAGCAACTCAAGAAGAGACTGCGACTCGCGACTTTTACGGATTTCGCACAACCACAAAAGTAAATACTGACACAAGACATCCCTTTATGCTCGTGCATCCTAATATTCCTCTTTTATAGTCTGTTATGTTACTTTATGTGGGCATACATCTTCACTCTAACACTGAATCTCTTCCGTATTTCTCCAATATTTCTTGATTCTACTATTATCGCCATACAACATCACGACACCAGAAAAGGCTCACCACTACTTTTACTTTTGTGTATTGACTTGTCACACAATAATGTGCAGTCGTAGTCATCATATCGTCTCAGAAGGTGTATTGTATATGTGCATAAAAATTCCTACCTAAAAGTTTTACTCTGATTCTATATTTCTGTCGCAATTGACTCCACGTTCTCGTTTACACATTTTACTTCGCCATAACATTTTACACTTGATCTTCACACCGAATCTGAAAGGCATTGGTGAGACAGAACAAATCGAACACACGAAACGCACAAATTTGCGTCGCCTATCTCCTCCTTTTCCCTACAATGGGCTCTAACAATACTACAAAATACCATTACAAGACAACATCCATTTGCATTCTTAAACTCACAGCAACATTTTCTGTAATTCTGCCCTTACCAAATAGTTCAAGTTCTGTCAAAATTTTGACAAATTTTTGAGGAAAGATTACCTTCTCCAGTTGTCGTCTTTGATTTTGTTCTTTCTTTCTGGTAGCGTTAGTTTTATGGTATTGCTCTTCAATAACTTCATCAATTACACGCTGTAACTGTAATTCCCGACTATTTGCAAGACAGTCCCATTTATTGATGTAATCCCTGTAGATCTCTATAGCTCGCATCAGTTCTCTCTGTAAAACCAAAGTTTAAAAAATTAATCTACTCCCATAACTGGAGAAGATCACACTGAAATGGTCTGTCATGTTTACATTTCGAATTGTGGAGATTGAAATAAAGACGGAAGGAATTTCCTCAAAGAATAGTGTTGGAGGGAGAGAGTGTGCAATACAAATATACTGCGGATATCAGTCTCAGTGAATAAATATGAATAGTAACCTTTTTCTTGTTGCGATCCTCCTGCTCAATGTACAATTCTCGGATGGCTTTTTTCAGGAACTCTTGAGCAACCAATTCTTCTCTTTTGATTCTGCGATCGCGATAGTAATTTCGAGTTGCCATCATATCCTTTACGTGCTCTTTGGCTTTCACAGCTCGAGCCGTCTTCTCTTTCTTCCCCTGCAATAAAACACAAATCCAAAGAGAAACTGATCATTATCTTCACTTCGTGCGTACCAAGAAAAATGCTAAAAAACCATCTTTCACACCAGCCGACACTCGTCTGCACGGGGAGGACACTCCGCCTACTAAACAATATTCAAAATCAAACTAAAAAAAATTCTCATACGTTTTCTATTTTCTTCATCAATTTCTTGTTGGATCTTTTCGAACATTGCTCTCTCCTTTTCCTTAATTCTATCTAGATCCGCTTGTTTCGCCTTTTTAAATTCAATTTGCGCGTTTAACTCTTTAAGGCCACGTTCACTTGCTTCTTTTCGAACTTTGCTGTACGCTTCTTCCCGTTTCCACTGTCAAATAGTAAAAGTATCATCAATTTACAACTTTATAATCAAATAGGGAAGTTTTAGATTCCTTGAAGTGTATCGTTCCACCACACATCCATATTAATTGTAAAATTTTAAACGCTAAAAGTGTACTAAAACTACTAAAACCTAATGTATTATTATATCGGATAACACAACATTCAATTTCTAACTAACGTGGATAATCTATATACATTATAGCTCTCGCATTAGGGACTACATCTCTAATAATTTATATTATGTCATGTTATTCAAGGATTCTAAAATTAATTAGTATTCAACTGAAGTACATAATAATTATCACGCTGAAGACTCTAGGTTCTTAGTATAGGTATGGCAGGATTAGCGTTTAAGTACATTAAATATGTTGGCATAATCTATTATAGTTATTATGATTTCTCACTGTTCATCAAAGCGAAACGTACCTTGAAGCTCTTTGAATTAACAATTCACAACAGAATGGAAATCTTAGACAGTGAAACCTACAGCTGTCAGTTATGATGAGAGTAAAAGTTTATTTTTGTTTACCATTTTAAAAAATCATTCTAACTAATCTTAGAAATCATGTTCTACTACTGTTTATGAATTAGATGAGGTAGAGATTCTCAATTTACTGCATGATTAAAGTAGCAACTCTACCGCTATAAAAACTATGAGCATACTCAGATTTCTAGTTACATAAAAGATCCTTATCTATTCAATTAAGACATACATAATTTGGATGTAATATATTCTAGCAGTAATACCGTATCAAAACAACAGTAATGTACACCTGGAATATTAATCTTCGTTTTTAATCTGAGTAGTCACAAGCAGCAATTTTATAAGCTAATACGTATAC